>SJYA01001351.1:1401338-1418065 GCA_006410615.1 Neotragus moschatus | reverse complement strand
TCCAGCCTCATCGCCCCTTGTCTCCCTCCCCTCCCCCCACTCCCTGTCTTAAAGCAGCCCGAGATGAGCGCAGGCCCCGAGTTGGGCCTAGAAGAGAAAAACAAAAAGACTTTGAGGAACGGTCAGCCTGAAGTCTTCGGGAAGGGGACAAAGCGGATGGGCTGGGGTATTTGTTATAAAAGTGGGATAAGGCGCTGCGTTCTGCTTAACGTTTGGGGGACGTCCGCAACTTCCGCTGGGGCAGAAGGTAAGGCGCTTGTGTTCGCTATGGCGCCGGCAGCACCAAGGACAGCGCCCAGCACGGCTTGCTAGAAGATTCAGCCGCCCTGGGGGTTTGTCGCCCAGCATTGCTAGTCTGCTTAGGTTGGCGGGGTTTCCTCCCTGCTTTCTATAGTAGTAAATACAGTTAAAAGCCAGTTCGTAGTGACTCTGTTTGAAGGAGCCAAACTGGGATCGCATGTAAAGATCTCTCTGCAATGCAGGGTTGGCACAGAACAGACTGCAGATTTGAAAACAAAATTCTTTAAAATCAGATAACAGAGATAATATACTTGTAGCCAACTTTGAGTTTTCTAGCATATGATGGAAGCATGAAATCAAGACATACAGGACTTGAAATTTGAAGGTCAAGTACTTTTTGGAAAGAGGAATTTGAAATCTGTTGAGATGAAAAGTCCAGGGAAATATAGTTTATGATAAGTTTGAACAGAAGCAATTGCTTTGTCATCTTTCTATTCAGTACTCCCTGTATGTAACTACCATGACTGAAAAGCACTGAGTTAATTTCAAATTAATTGGAAAATTCCCAAATGGATTCACCACAACTTTGAGTAAAACCAGATTTTTTTCTTACATTTAGATTTTAGTGACTGATTTGCTAACAGATTATCTATATTTTTAAACATGTTTACTTAAATAAAAAACCTACACAGACTTCCTGCTGTCTGGTGCACTGGTAACTGTTAAAATGTCCCTTTATTTTGCATTATGCTTTGGGGGGAATTCAGAATAAAAAAAGTTCAGAATACTGCAAGACAAAGTGAAGTGTAGAATGCCAGTTTAACAACCATGCTTTCTGGGACCACAGGCATAAGTGACTGCCTGCAAAATGCTTGCTAAGAACAAACCCATTGCTTGTGAAAAGTCGAGACCCCAGACTTCAGTGTATTTTGTTTCACAGCATGCTTTCTCTAGTCTTTGTTTTATTAAGTGATGAGGTCCTCTCAATCAGTAAGTAATCAGAAAAATCTTGGGTTTCTGGAGGCTTTTATAAGATCTCTTGGTCTTTTTGTATTTTAAAATAGAATGGGTTAATTCAGGGAATTTCTTTTGGCATATTAACGTGAAACTGCAGCACTGCAGGTTCTGTGAGGAGAGGGTGTTCTAGTTTGCTAAGAGAGAGGTTATCTTTCAAGCAAAGAGAGCCTGTGTATCAAGCTGTTGGGAGAGACAGGTGACAGCAGAATGAAGGAACTGACTGGTGAATATTGCAAGAAGATTTTCTGGCTTCAGAGGGATAAATTAAAAATAAAAATAAAAGAAAGAGAATTCCCTGTCCTGTAAAGTACTGCAAGTTTCCAGGTTGGACTCTGAGAGATGTCATCAGATAAAACTAAGCACTACTTGTGTAGTATTATGCTTTATTTATATACTTAGTACTTTCTTATTAAAAAATATAAAAACCCTTGTTAGTTTCCTGTCTCACATGCACTGAAAGCACTTTCTGCAGTGAGAGCAAATGGTTAACCGGCAGGCAGCTGCTGTAAGTTTTCTTTCAGGATTTTGAAAATGAGATGACTCTGCAGAGAGAAATTTACAAAGGAACACAAGTCTAATTTAACAATTAGCCTGCTTTACCTTGTATCTAAGCTGGCTCAGAAACTGTTCAGCTTTTAACTGATGACAGAAGGAAGAAAGCCTTGCATACAAATGAAATAATGGCTAACTACTCAGGCTAAGTCCAGTTAGTGTCTGCGGCTTAAAATTGTAAATTCAGTGTCACAGGAAGTATTGCTGTCTGGCCATGAGATAATGCAGAGAATTATAACAGTCACCTTATCAAGGAAAAAATTTCCATGACTTAAAAAATACTTGTTCTGAGGACCTGCTGGAAACTATCCTGTTCTGAGCACAGGAAACTATACTCAGTATTTTCTAATAACCTATAAGGGGAAAGAATCTGAAAAAAAAAATATATGTATATATATATAACTGAATCACTTTGCTGTACACCTGAAACTAACACAGCATTGAAAATCAACGTACTTCAGTAAAAATTAATTAATTAAAAAAGATTGATCCAGTTCCAGATTTAGCAAAAAGTTTTATTTTACATCAGACTTTTCACTTTAATCACTCTTTCTGAAGGTGACTTGAAGGTTATGCTGGTTAGTGAATTTAGTAGATAAACTTTTTTAAAAAAAGTTATGACATTCTTTTTCCCCTCTTTGTCTCATGTTTTTGAAGAACATTGACTACCTTAATATTTTATATAGAAAGAAATGTAAGCTTTTGCACTTTTTACCTTAATGACATTCACTAAGGGTACAGAATCTTCTGAAATTATTAACAAGAGAGAAAACAAGCATAAGGAGTTATTTGGATTTACAACACTGTTGAGTCTGACAATAATACTTTTACAATTTATTCTAAACAAGAAGTTACATGTGATTTAGATAAAAGACATTTTTAAATGAAATTATATCTGGGTTGCTGTACCAGTAGCTACACTGTATTTTGAATCGATTTCTTTCCATAGAGAAATACACAACATGCTATGTGTTCCTTCTATAGGTAAAGTGAAAATGTTGACTTTGTAATTAAGAGATAGCTATTGTGACGTCTTACCTAATGATAATGGAGAAATATTCTTTGCATAAGGGGTTTATTCTTTGGGTCAAAAATAAGGTTAGGCAAATAAGAAGTTGGACATTTTCTTCCTCCTTTGTATATTTCCTTCCATTTTAAAGAATATGTTTTTGAGACACAAAAATTTAAGGAGGATGTGAGAACTGGCCAACAAGCAAGATGCTTCGGATGGAAGACACCACTGTGAAATTGGTGGGCTGAATCTATTTCAGACTAGATGATCTGGACCTTGTCCCAATTTGCTGTGATATCTTGAATCTTGTCCTTTTTGCCTGGAATCTGATTCTAGAACTCGTGATAAGTAATTTTTAAAATAAATTGTCCTTTGCTGATTGTTTCAGGGCTTGTCGATGTAGGAAACTCGGGACTGAGTCCCTTGGGGTGGAACACAGGCAAATTGAAAACTATAATACTTATTTCTACTGGAGCCTCGGAATGTCAAACTTGAAAAGACTCTTGGTCTTTTTTGATTTGAAATGTTGAAAGCAAAATAAAAACACCCTCAAGGAGGAAGCTGTTTCTTGCCAAGAACTGGGACATATATATCCCTATTGTCTTTAATTAAAACAATTTCATCTGAAACACAGGGTCCTTTTTCTAACACTAAGCACTGAAATGGTGTTTGTTTTGTTTTCCTGGACAAATATATATATTTTTTTTTCCTTGAACACTGCCTTGTGTTTCTGTGAGTGACTGCTTTTATGAGAAGTTAATTTAAGTATTTGTAAGATTAAAAATATTTTATATCTTTCTGTTGTTCCAAATATAAGCTTAATCAGTTTTGAAATTCAGTATCAGAAAATGTCTTGTTTTATAGGGGAAAGACTTAGTTTTCAGCTTTAATATAGCTTGCTGATTTTTTTTTTTTTGCTGTGTAATGCCTTCACCTTACCACCGGGAAACAGTTTTGTGAAAGCCAGAAGAAAAGGACTTAGAATTTTAAAAAAGTATTTGAAGTAGCTTTCCTAAAAGTGAATCTAAAAATAAAGTTAAGTAGATGCCTAATGAAATAGCATTGTTGTATTCATTTTCAGCACGCTTTTAATGGGTAGTGTTGGCTTTACCGATCAAACGGCAGATCTTGTAATCTGCACTTGAATTTTAAAAACCCTGCATCGCATGTAACTTTGCACCAGTGCAGCCATGTAATATTTATGGTATATTTTATCCCTAGCTTACCAAGGCTTGTCTTAACAAGAGGCATAATTCTTTTATTAGAAACTCTTAATTAAAATGAACCTTGTAAAACTGAAGTAGATCAATGATCTATTATCTTTGGAACAAATTTCTGAGAAGACCTAAGCCCAGGACATAAATTAAAAAAGCAGCCTCACCTAACAAGTCTTATTGTCCGAGGACTGGATTCTTTCTCCATGATCTTAGCGATTCTAAGAAAATAGTGTTCTTTCATTATCCTCAGGAAATGGACTTCTTGTCACAGGCATCTCTTTTCACTTAGATTGTCAAGAGTCTCATAATATTTTAAAATACTTTAACTCACTTTTTTGGTTAAAATTAACTTATAGAAATGTAAAATTCAGAGATATAGTAATTGAAGTATTTTCTTCTAGTTTTTCCTCTGCAATTTAAATATAGAAGGGATATTTCTGTTTATGGAATTTCATACCCCACTTTATAAAATAAATGTACCTCAATATGTAGCTTACTATTTTAGAGGAAAGAATATGGTTCTGTCATGAGATCTGGGTTCTGGCTAAACACTGACTTTCATTTTCCTCTTTAAGAAAGGATTTAGATCAAGAATGATAACATAATAACGACAATTAATAATATAAGAGTAATAATAATAGACCAGGCTCTGACTGGGTCTGAGTATTAATTTCTCTCTTTCTCTTTCTTTCTGTCTGCCTCTCTGTCTCCTTATTTATTGAGAGAAGTGTCACCATGAAGTTGGAGGCGGTGATGTGATAGTCAGAAATGATGACTTGTAATCTGGCCTCGTCAGGTCTGAATACTGTATTCTTTGTATTCTGATGGTGTTCTGAATCCCAAAGCCATCATCATCACAATCATCACCATCAGATTCTATATGTGAATAACACTTTACATCAAAGAAGCAAAACACAACTATGTTATCTCATCTGGCCTGAGTACCAGGGATAGACAGGGTAGAACATAAATTATTATTTCCATTTTACAGTTGGTAAAACTGATGAAGAGATTCGTCCAAGGCTACATATCTGGTAAATGATGGAGCCAAAACTAGACCTCAGATTTATTTATTTATTTACTTCTTTTTAAATTGGTGTATAAAGCTTTACAATGATGGGTTAGTTTCTGCTGTACAACAATGTGAATCAGCTCTATGTATACATATATTCCCTCTCTCTAGAGCCTCCCTCCCACTCTTCTGATAGCAGGGCTAACATAAAAAAAAAATTTCTTTTAGTAGGTCATCAAATCCAATCTCCACCAGCATGAATGAAAATTAAAGGTAGGCAGATATGAGCAACATCAGCAACAATAACTGGTATTTATTAAGTGCTTACTAGGTGGCCAGCACTGTGCCAAGATTTTACTGGATTATCACACTTAACTATTGCAACAATCCTTTGAGGTAACACCATTATATCTCCATTTTGTGGGAAAATACGACTGAGCACACAGGCGTAGAGAGGCTAAGTACCACACACAGCTAGATGTGGAATGAATCACTGAATGTCGGACTCTGCAGGAAAGATGACCCTCACTGCAGCGTAATGCTACTTCAACATCCATACGGTCCATCTTAAAAATTTTCATTTAAAACTACTTACTGTTAGATCACATTAGAAAAACCAAGGACATACACTATGAATTCTTTTGCTGCCTTTTCCACCCATTTATATAAATGTGAAACATGTTAATATTTTTCAGTTACCATTATTTCTTGCTTTGTGACTTTATTAAAAATATTAAAAATGAAAACTTTGGATTACTTGTCTTTTTTTCACCCTAGATTACTTTGCTTCTATGTAGTTTGAAGGACGTTTAGCTCATTCATTCTAGTCCTTGATCTGGTGGATGGTATCCTTAATCATCTATCTATTACTTTATCTAGTATCTATCATTCATGTTTACATGCACTTTTGGTTTAGTTTTTAGGAAGTTTTAATTTGTATTATACATTCATTTATCATATCATTCATTTGCTGTATAGCCATGTACTCACATATGCTTAAATTGAAAATTTTTAATTGTTATGTGTTCACTATTTTTTGTAGATGTGAAACTTTTGAAACCAAATCTACTTTGAGAAAACTAATAGTAAGCATTTGAATCTCAGCAGAAGAAATAGCTTGACCCCACAGTCTTCATCAGGGAGGGCTTACAATGGAATGGCTGGCAGGGAAGCAGCTTTTTAAATCTATTAAATCAGTGAAGAGACAGCCATGAATAATTTTAAATGAATCTCTTGATTATCTATTTCATATACTAAAATCATGGTTATGTCACTGTATTTATATAGGTTGCCTGGAGACAAGTCAGCCTTAATCCATTTTTGTTATTTATGGGATAAAGTGTGCTCACTCACCGTTATTTTCATTTGTATAAATCTGCTTTGGCTTCTGCTGTATCATATAAGGTCAAAGAAGAGAACTATTTCCCATTTTTCCTGAACAAAAGTTGACCTTGAAAAGAAACAACATGTACCTTGTATTAGTCATGATAGCAATCAGCTTCTGGATTCAGATTATATAAAATTATTAGGAACTGAGTGCCTAGTGACGAAATTCTTCCTTAGCCACTGTGGCTCAATACAGTTTCCTGTGTTTTCTCCTGCTTTCTGCCAGTCTTCATGGTCCTTTCCTTCTGTCATGTTGATATGCCTTGGAAATTTATGGTTTTCTTGGACACTCATAAGAGTGACAAGTGCGCTTTAACACAGGACATGCGCATGTAATGATCAGGCTTTAGGTGTTCACTGAAGATCCCACATCAATGAGAGCCTTCTGCTTCTGGGTTTCTGGTCTCATTTGTACTCTTATGACTTGGCTCTTGGAAACTTTTACTTCTCCAGATCTTTTTCATTTTTTTCCAGGGAAGAATTCTTCCTCTCCATTCCTGAGGCTATGTTTGTGGTCTGGTTAGGTACTACCACCTGCTGGACATTTAAATAATATCTCAACTCTTTCACTAAACTTAAAATTCCAAGGAGTAGATAGCAAGTCTTATATGTATTTGTGAGCCCCACAGTGTTTTGACTTTTCACAATGTATGGGTTTCCCAAGTGGTGC
Organism: Neotragus moschatus; assembly: GCA_006410615.1. NCBI lineage: Eukaryota > Metazoa > Chordata > Mammalia > Artiodactyla > Bovidae > Neotragus > Neotragus moschatus. The sequence goes on along the minus strand of SJYA01001351.1, from coordinate 1,410,959 downwards.
AGTGGTAAAGAATCTGTCTGCCAATGTAGGAGACACAAGAGATGTGGGTTCAATCCATGGGTAGGAAAAATCCCTGGAGTAGGAAATGGCAGCCCACTCCAGTATTCTTCCCTGGGAAATCCCATGGACAGAGGAGCTGGGTGAGCCCCAGTCCATGGGATCACAACTAGTTGGATACAACTGAGCACACACACACACACCCCCAATATTTTACCAATAGTAGGTGCCTAAATCAATGTTTATTGCATTAATGAGTAAATGAAGTTCTACATTTTCTTTTTTCTTTCCAAAACTTGCTTCCAACAAACACCAGTCTCTTCAATGCCAAGCACTGTGCTGGACATTAGAGAGTGATATGAAAGACAAAATGCTAGCTTGGATAAACATATTCTTTAAAAAAGTTTATTTATTTATTTGTCTGTACCAGGCCTAGTTGTGGCACACGGGATCATTAGTTGCAGCATGCAGGTCTAGTTCTTTGACCAGGGCTCAAACCTGGACCCCCTACGTTGGAAGTGTGAAGTTTTAGCCACTGGACCACTAGGGGAGTCCAGAACACATTCTTTTTTGTTTGGTTTTGTTGTGTTGAGTGGCATGCGGGATCTTAGTTCCCCAACAACGGACAGAGCCTGTGACCCCTTTGTATGGAAGGCAGAGTCCTAACCACTGGACCATCGGGGGATTCATGGATGAATGCGTTCCAATGGAGAATTCAGGCACATAAAGACGTAGTTACCATGGGGTAACTGTGGGGCCACTATCTTTAGCTATGCTGAGTGAGTGAGTGAAAGTCACTCAGGAGTGGCTGACTCTGCAACCCCAGGGACTGTAGCCCACTAGACTCCTTGGTCCATGGAATTCCCCAAGCAAGATAACTGGAGTGGGTAGACATTTCCTTCTCCAAGGGATCTTCCCAACCCAAGGATCGAACATTGCAGGTGTATTCTTTACCATCTGAGCTACCAGGTAAAGCCTTAGCTATGCTAGAGATAAACAAAGTGGAGAGAAACAAAGTGTATCTCAGGAACATGAGCAACTAAACCAATTGGTGATAAGGTTCGAAGAGCCTTGGGGAGAGCTTTCTGGAGGAGGTGACACCTGAAGTGAGTTTGGAGGTATAAGTAGTGCTTAGATAAAGAAGGGGAAACAAGCAACCAAACGGACTGGAGTGAGGGTAAGATCAGTGTGCTCAACGAACTGTGAGTAGAATTAGGGGGAGCCTACAACTTTGGCTGGAGGGGAGGGAATGCAGCCTGGATAGAGAGATAGAGTTGAACCTAGAGAAAGGCAGATACAGTCCAGGCAGGAAAGAGGGGAACAGGTAATCTAAGATAGAAAGAGGCCATAGGGAGTTACTTGGTGGTCCAGTGGTTAAGACTGTGCTTCTAAGGCAGAGAGTGTAGGTTCAATCCCTGGTCAGGGAACTAAGATCCTAATACTGCACAGTGTTGCCTTTTTTTTTTTTTTAATTTAAAAAACAAGAAAGAGGAGAAAGAGGCAAGGTGGACAAGATCAGGGACAAGTAGCCTGGGCTGGAGGTTGAAGCAGAAGGGAGACCAAGACTATGTAGTGATGAGACCTTTGCATTTTACTTAAAGCTAATTAGAATCAGTGAAGCACTTAAGAAAAATTTTAGACAAATCACGTGGACAAACATGAGCAGAATAGTTTACAGGATGAAACAGGACTGGAAGAAGGAAAATCTGTTTGCAAACTACAGCAATCATCCAGATGAGGTTGGAGAAGGGTGTCAATTCAGAAAGGGGGGCGGTGAGAAGAGGCAGGGGCGACAGAGAGCACAAGATTTGGAGGAACAGATGAATGGTGAGGTCATCCCCTGATTTCATTTGCCATGACTGCTGTCACGAATTGCCACAAACCTCATGGCTGAAAATAACACAGATTTATTATCTTATGGTTCCGGAGGTCAAAAGTCTAAATTCATTCTCAGTGGGCTAAAATCAAGGGGTTGACTGGACAACGTGCCTTCTGGTGTGTGTGTGTGTGTGTGTGTGTTTGTGTATGTTCAGTCGAGTCCAAGTCTTTGCGGTCCCATGGACTGGAGCCTGCCAGTCTCCTCCATCCATGGGATTCTCCAGGCAAGGATACTGGAGTAGGTTGCCATTGCCTTCTCCAGGGGATCTTCCTGCCCCAGGGATCAAACCCTTGTCTCCTGCATTGCAGGCGGATTCTTTACCACTGCACCACACGGGAAGTTCCTCTGGTGGCTCTAGGGAGAATCTATTTCCTTGCCTTCTCCAGCTTCTAGAGGCTTTTACGTTCTCGGATGCATGGCCCCTTCCTCTATTTTCAGAGTCAGCAACAGCACATATTTCCTCTCTGATATCTGTTTCCTCTCACAATCCCTTCTCCTCACACTCTGCCTCTGCTGCTGTACATGCTGAATCTGGGGTGTCTGTGAGGCTATCGCATGAAGAACTTTCCAGGTGTTTCAATTTCCTCGTCTAGAAGGGAAGACCCATTCTCTATGGGACAAACAGTCCATATCATGTCTCATTGTCTTTATTTGTAAAACAGCAATAATAATGGTGAAAAGCGAAAGTTGCTCAGTTATGTCTGACTCCTTGTGACCCCATGGACTGTGGCCCACCAGGCCCTCTGTCCTTGGGCTTTCCCAGGCAGGAATACTGGAGTGGGTTGCCATTTTCTTCTCCAGAGGATCTTTCCAACCCAGGGATCGAACCCACGTCTCTCTCATTGCAGTCGCATTCTTCACCTTCTGAGTCACCAGGGAAGCCCAGTAATAATGGCACCTACTTCATAATGTGGTTTTGAGGATTAAATGAAATAGCGTGTGTAAAATGCCCAGCGCCTTTGGCAGTGCTTAGTCAGTGACAGTTATTCCTATTATTATGATGGTGATGACTAACTTCACCTCCGCAGTGCTTTTCATGGTGCTGGGCATGGGGTATGTGTTCCCCATGTACTAGGAAAGGTTAAAGACAAGTGTGTCATGTAACCCTTCCAGGAAGAGTTTAAAGACTTGTCAGAGAGGCAGGAATTTTCCCCTGGGTAGCAGAGAGGTAAACTGACGTGTTTTAGCTCACTGGGTTTGGCAGTAAAAAGAACGAAGATGATTATAAACCTATTCAATCGGAATGTTGTTGGGTACTTAATTTCAGGCAAATAGTTCAATGTCAAGAAAACAGAAACATTTGTTTTCTCAAATGACTGAGTATGTGAACATATTTAACAGGATACTCCCTCCCTTCCCCCACCAAGTTTCTTGCATACAGATATAGCAGACAGAGAAAATTGCCTTGTTGAGGGTAACACATAGTAGCTGATATAGGGCAGATTCGTGGGTTATATCCTTGGGTTGGGAAGATCCCCTGGTGTAGGTAATGACAACTTACTCCAGTATTCTTTCCTGGAGAATCCTATGGACAGAAGAGCCTGGTGGGCTAAAGTCTCTGGGGTCACATAGAGTTGGCCATGACTTGGTAAGTGAACACACACACACACACACACACACACACAGAGGGCAGATTACTATTATTTTGTTTTCTTTTTGATTTCCATTCCTTCTCTGTTTACACTTGTATGAGCTACATGCTGACTAATCAAATGAACAGAACATGTATCTTTGTGAATAAACGTTCGACCTTGAGTAGAGATCAAATCTTTTGTCTCATGGCCATCAGTGATGTACCTGGCAAAGCACAAATCAGAAGTCCTGTGGACTTTAGTTCAGGAGAGGAAGCCTCTTTATGGGATGATGTAATATAGCCTGGTTGTTGTGTTGTGCTTAGTCGTGTCTGACTCTTTGTAACCCCATGGATGATAGTCTGCCAGGCTCCTCTGTCCATGGGATTCTCCAGGTAAGAATACTGGAGTGGGTTGTCATTTCCTTCTCCAGAGGATCTTCTGGACCCAGGGATCACACCTGCATCTCTTATGTCTCCTGCATTGGCAGGCAGATTCTTTACCACTAGCACCACCTGGGGAGCCCAATATAGCCTGGTAGTTACCTACAAAACCTAGAAAGTCTGGATCCCAGAGCTCAAATCCTACCTTCACTGCTTTCCAGCTGTGTGAATTCAGACAAGCACTCCTTCCATTCATCATTATCTTCATCTGTAATATGGTAGAGACAACATTAGTACCCTCTCGTGAAGTTGCCTTCAAGTAGTGCACAATACAGAGAAGGCAATGGCACCCCACTCCAGTACTCTTGCCTGGAAAATCTCATGGGTGCAGGAGCCTGGTGGGCTGCAGTCCGTGGGGTCACTAGCAGTCGGACATGACTTAGTGTCTTCACTTTCACTTTTTACTTTCATGCATTGGAGAAGGACATGGCAACCCACTCCAGTGTTCTTGCCTGGAGAATCGCAGGGACGGGGGAGCCTGGTGGGCTATCGTCTATGGGGTCGCACAGAGTCGGACACGACTGAAGCGACTTAGCAGCAGTAGCAGCAGCAGCAGTGCACAATAAATGCTAGCTATGATTAAAAATGTGATTTCCCTATGTTTTGGCTTTAACAACTTAGCAAATATTTCAGTTCAGTCGCTCAGTCGTGTCCGACTCTTTGCGACCCCATGAATCACAGCATGCCAGGCCTCCCTGTCCATCACCAACTCCTGGAGTTTATTCAAACTCATGTCCCTCGAGTCAGTGATGCCATCAGCCATCTCATCCTCTGTTGTCCCCTTTTCCTTCTGCCTCCAATCCTTCCCAGCATTAGGGTATTTTCCAGTGAGTCAACTCTATACATGAGGTGGCCAAAGTATTGGAGTTTTGACTTCAACATTAGTCCTTCCAGAGAATACCCAGGACTGATCTCCTTTAAGATGGACTGGTTGGATCTTCTTGCAGTCCAAGGGACTCTCATGAGTCTTCTCCAACACCACAGTTCAAAAGCATCAGTTCTTTGGCACGCAGCCTTCTTCACAGTCCAACTCTTACATCCATACATGACCACTGGAAAAACCATAGCCTTGAATAGATGGACCTTTTTTGGCAAAGTAATGTCTCTGCTTTCAAATATGTTGTCTAGGTTGTTCATAACTTTACTTCCAAGGAGTAAGTGTCTTTTAATTTCATGGCTGCAATCACCATCACAGTGATTTTGGAGTCCCCCAAAATAAACTCTGACACTGTTTCCACTGTTTGCCCATCTATTTCCCATGAAGTGATGGGACCAGATGCCATGATCTTCGTTTACTGAATGTTGAGCTTTAAGCCAACTTTTTCACTCTCCTCTTTCACTTTCATCAAGAGGCTTTTTAGTTCCTCTTTACTTTCTGCCATAAGGGTAGTGTCATCTGCATATCTGAGGTGACTGATATTTCTCCCTGCAATTTTGATTCCAGTTTGTGCTTCTTCCAGCCCAGCGTTTCTCATGATGTACTCTGCATAGAAGTTAAATAAGCAGAGTGACAATATACAGCCTTGACGTAATCCTTTCCTATTTGGAACCAGTCTGTTGTTCCATGTCCAGTTCTAACTGTTGCTTCTTGACTTGCATACAGATTTCTCAGGAGGCACGTAAGGTGGTCTGGTATTCTCATCTTTTTCAGAATTTTCCACAGTTTATCGTGATCCACACAATCAAAGGCTTTGGCATAGTCAATAAAGCAGAAATATATGTTTTTCTGGAACTCTCTTGCTTTTTCGATGATTCAGCAGATGTTGGCAATTTGATCTCTGGTTCCTCTGCCTTTTCTAAAACCAGCTTGAACATCTGAAGTTCACAGTTCACATATTGCTGAAGCCTGGCTTGGAGAATAGCAAGTATTTACTGATCTCCTATTGTATGCTGGGCACACTTCTGTAAATATCTTACTTTATATTTTCATCAGCTAAGTGAGATAATACTATACTTTTCTTTCTGCTTCCTTTCTTTTCTTTTTTTTAAACAGGAGAGTGAGACATACTGAGCTGAAATACCTGACTGAGATATTTGAGGTACTTCTTTAAATACAATTCAGTTTTTTGATATAATCAGTAAATTGAAAAAAATCACCCTAACTCCTAATTTCTTTGCCAGTCTAATGGTTGAATTCTTATCTATCCTGAGTGTTTTGGTTTATGCCTTTCAAATCTTTGATTTATTGGAAGATCCTATCAATAGGTGAGAATTAGAGAAATCTTATAAATATATATGAGCAAAAATAATGCGGGGGTAAAAAGTTATTTATCACAGCATATTTCATATTAATATATCTGACAGTTTGTTATTTATTTTCTTGGCAGACTGCAAAGGCTCCAGAAAAGCATGAGAAAGTCCTCTTCCCCATTGCCATTTGTCTGAAATACTAATTGTCAGAACACCCAGAAACCTCCTATGCTTTCCAAAGCTTAAATTTTTTTTTTTTTTTGTAATCAGAAAAAAATCTCGTAACGTGTAAATCTGAATGCAAATTGCCTCCTGTTTCTCCTGCTTAATTACATTATGGGTGTAAATTACCCTCAATGCCAAACATTTCTGCCCTGGATCCCAGACCTCTGTGTGGCAATTACATCTTCCAGTGCTTCTTGAAATTTTGCAGTAGCAACACATGTATAATAGCAATAATTAAGAAAACCGCTTGCAATGTGCTGCTTAATTTGAAATCTAGTTTCCTGATTCTATATTTGAAATGTAATACTCAACCTTGTCAAGCTGTCATCAACACCAAAATCTAGATGGTTCTTCTGTTCGAAACCTCAGGCAGTAGAAGTGATAAAGTTGTCACATGCAACTTTCCCAGACTAAGGCTCTGGGACTCAGTGACACTGATGTGTCAGATGGCCCGGCCTTCCTTGGGTTTAGTTTGTTCCTCTGTCAAATGGGGGATAATATCTGATCTACCTAAAAAGAGACTACTTTTTTCAAAGGTTAAATGAGGTCTTGCATTAGTTAGATGAAAAGGCTAAGCTGATGTAACAAGAGATCCAAGAGGAGAGGGACTAAAAGGGCAAAGAAGGTTGTTCCTCTTTTCTGTACTGATCCTGGAAGGTAGGTAGCCTGTTCTCTGCATGGTCACATTGTGGGGGAGTGAGGTGGTTCTGGGTTCCTTGAAACCTGTTTCTTTGCTATGTCCTAAGGTCCTTGTCTGCATGGTCTGAATTGATTTTCAGCAAATCCTTCTACATCACAGGAAGAGGAAAAAGTGACAGGATCTTTTCAAGTCCAGGCCTAGAACAGACACAAAGCCTTCTGGTTATAAGTGCATTTACATGCCACAGAGTCACACAGATCAGGAAACTGTTGGAGGCTTCCCTGGTGGTCCAATGGTTAAGAACCTACCTTGCAATGCAGGGGAACAGGGTTCATTTTCTGGTTGGGGAACTAAGATCCCACCTACCACAGAGCAATGAAGCCTGCGCGCTGCAACTAAGACTCACTGCATCCAAATAAATTGCTATTAAAAAGCCTTAAAAATATAGAAGCTGCCAGGGTTGCTGGCAAGTGCAGTCTGTGGCTGGGAATGTCCATGCTATGTCTCTATTACTATTGAAGAAAGAGAGATTTAGTGGATAAATAACACTCTGTGCTACAGTTAGAACTGTTTGTGTGCTCTGAAGGTGAAGTAAACTAGTGCTGTTTGCACTTCTTCTATGAGCTAGCTCAGTACACATCTTGTTTTATTATCTCAATAGCTCTGCAAGGTAGATATTAATAACATTACACCACATAAGAAAACAGAGCTTCATAGGTGTTTCACAATTGAGCCAAGCTCAAAGGGCTCATACTGGCAGGTCTGGGGTTGGAAATACATCTATCTGATGCCAAAGCAAGGTGTTCTCCACCACATCACGGTTCCAAAAGTGAGATTTTACGTCTTCCCTGGTGGTTCAGTGGCTAAGACTCTGAGCTCCCAATGCAGGGGACACAGGTTTAAACCCTAGTCAGGGAACTAGATCCACATGCCAGAACTAAAGAGCTCACATATTGCAACTAAGACTCAGCGCAGTCAATAAGTAAAATTAATATTTACAAATAAAATAAAAGGAATATCATATTTTTTTTAAAAAAGTGAGATTTTACTGAATTAGAGGGTGTTCAGAGGGTCTTATGCTTAGAATTCCCCTGTGATGATATTCTGTTCTTCCTGAATGTTTCATCCATGACTCAGCTTCTGTTTGTGTCTGTATTAAGTGGCTTCAGTCGTGTCCACCTCTTTGCAACTCTTAGGGGTCTAGCTCACCTGTATCTCTGTCCTTGAGATTCTCCAGGCAACAATACTGGAATGGGTTCCATTTCCTGCACCAAGGGATCTTCCTGACCCAGGGAGCGAACCTGTATCTCTTATGTCTCCAGCACTGGTAGGTGGGTTCTTTACCACTAGTACCATCTGGGCTCAGATTGTAAAGACCCAGCTCCTATCCAAATTCTATTTGCTAGAACACAGCTCAGTCTCTACCTCTTCGTGAAGACTTCATTACTTCCTCTCTTCTCTCCTTTAAGTTCTTCCAGCACTACAGTTGGTGTGGCAGGATTTAGTGATTGTCCTGGTTCCTGTTGCTTTACATTAAAGAAAGTGAAAATGAAAGTCACTCAATCATGTCCAATTCTTTGCGACCCTGTGGACTATACAGTCCATGGAATTCTCCAGGCTGAATACTGGAGTGGGTAGCCTTTCCCTTCTCCAGCAATCTTCCCAATCCAGGTATTGAACCCAGGTCTCCTGCGTTACAGGTGGATTCTTTACCAGCTAAGCCACAAGGGAAGTTTAAGTTTTACATTAAACTGGTGGATAAATCTTGTTCCTGCAGGGAAACTTTCAGTTTTTAAAGTAAAAGTTTTCCTAAAAAAAGTTTTTTTTTTTAATGTGGACCATTAAAAAAAATATTTATTGAATTTGTTACAATATTGCTTCTGTTTTATGATTTTTTTTTTGGACTGGAAGCACATGGGATTTTAGCTCCTTGACCAGGGGTCAAACCTGCTCTGTCTGCATTGGAAGGTGAAGTGTTAGCCACTGGATCACCAGGGAAGTTCCTACAGACCTTTTTTCTCCCCTCTTGATTTAAATTTACTTAAGAATTTTTTTTATTGGAGGATAATTGCTTTGCAATATTGCATTGCTGATTCATGTTGATGTATGGCAGAAACCAAAGACTGCTTCTTAATGCTACTTTATGTTCCACCACTTTCAGTCCCTAACCCTGTAGAACAATAACAAGTAACAGTATGTGCTTTATAAATAGACACATTGATTTAAACGAAATCAAAGAAAGCATCAGAGTTAAGATTTCCTAGGCTCAGAGGAGAGTGAAAAAGTTGCCTTAAAGCTCAACATTCAGAAAACGAAGATCATGGCATCTGGTCCCATCACTTCATGGGAAATAGATGGGCAAACAGTGGAAACAGTGTCAGGCTTTATTTTTTTGGGCTCCAAAATCACTGAAGATGGTGATTGCAGCCATGAAATTAAAAGACACTTACCCCTTGGAAGAAAAGTTATGACCAACCTAGATAGCATGTTCAAAAGCAGAGACATTACTTTGCCGACTAAGGTCCGTCTAGTCAAGGCTATGGTTTCGCCAGTAGTCATGTATGGATGTGAGAGTTGGACTGTAAAGAAAGCTGAGCGCCGAAGAACTGATGCTTTTGAACTGTGGTGTTGGAGAAGACTCTTGAGAGTCCCTTGGACTGCAAGGAGATCCAATCA
>SJYA01001351.1:1278585-1401216 GCA_006410615.1 Neotragus moschatus | reverse complement strand
CCCTTGGACTGCAAGGAGATCCAACCAGTCCATTCTGAAGGAGATCAGCCCTGGGATTTCTTTGGAAGGAATGATGCTGAAGCTGAAACTCCAGTACTTTGGCCACCTCATGCGAAGAGTTGACTCACTGGAAAAGACTCTGATGCTGGGAGGGATTGGGGGCAGGAGGAGAAGGGGACGACCGAGGATGAGATGGCTGGATGGCATCACTGACTTTATGGGCATGAGTCTGGGTGGACTCTGGGAGTTGACGATGGACAGGGAGGCCTGGCATGCTGCGATTCATGGGGTCACTAAGAGACGGACACGAATGAGCGACTGAACTGAACTGAAACAAGACAGAAAAAGAAAAACAGTTTTGAAAATACATTCACATGAAATGCATGCATTTTGATTATTTATTTATTTCCTTATATCCCTGCCTATTTTCAACAAGGTGGGGGCTAGGGGGAGGCTTTAGATAAAAGTATAGTAGTAATAGTAATGGCAATAGTTACCATATCAGTGCTCACTGTATGCCAGACTCCAGGCTGATCCTACAACTCCATGACAGTGAGTAGGTACCAGTAGTATCCTCACTTAATCATAAGGGAACTGAATCTTAGAGAGTTTAATTAACTTTCCCAAAATTAGGTTTGGGTTTAGTCACTAAGTTGTTTCCAACTCTGTGACCCTGTGGACTATAGCTCACCAGGCTCCTCTGTCCATGGAATTTCCTAGGCAAGAATACTGGAATGGGTTGCCATTTCCTTCTCCAGGGGATCTTCGCCACCCAGGGACTGAACTTGAGTTTCCGATATTGGCAGATGGATTCTTTACTGTTGAGCCACCAGGGAAGGTCCCTTCCCATGACTACGAAACTACAAATAGTAGAAAATATTTAAAAAGCAGCTCAAAGACGACTAAATTCCCTAGGTTTTATTTAATGAGGACACACTGATAATTATATTTGCATGAAGAGCACAAAATCTCTCTGTTTGGTCTCATTCTTTATTAATTATTATGCCTGCATTTAAACTGGCTTCCCCATGTGGTAAAGAATCCACCTGCCAATGCAGGAGATGCAAGAGACTCAGGTTTGATCCCTGGGTTGGGACGATCCCCTGGAGCAGGAAATGGCAACCCACTCGGTATTCTTGTCGGGAAAATCCCATGGACAGAAGATCCTTGTGGGCTACAGTCCACGGGGTCAAAAAGAGTCAGGTATGACTGCGCAACTGTGCACATACATATTTAAACTAGTTATTACATTTAAAATAAATCAGTACTAGGTAAGGGACTCTAGTTTGTTAATCAGGAGGCATGTGACATTGTCTTCAGTCCCGATACAAGCTAGAGCATGATTCTGAAATCTCTTGCCTTTGTTCTTCCTGGGATTCTTTGACCTGACGCTTCCACATGCTGAGAGTGCGGTCTGCTGACAACAAGCAGAACTGCAAGCGCACGGCATCTGGGTCTCCTTTGCACCTTTACATGCGTGTGATCTGTAATTACATCATACTACCATTGCCTGTTAGAGTGTTATTTGTTTCCTTGTACTCAGTTTTCATAATGAAGCTGACGGCGTAAACCCCAGTGTTACATTTTATTTCTACTTCCTTCAAGAAAGAGTAAATTTTAAAACTGACGAATTAATGAGGAAGTTTGCGGAGCAAGATGGCCATTTTCCAAATTTCAAAAGTTCTCACTGATTTAAGATGACTTGGAAGCTTGGGAACTTTAGCTCAGTAATGCACAATGCCCCAGTTACAGTTTTCTAGACTTAAATTCTGTGCTGTGCTCCTGACTCTGACACTTTTGGACTCTGCCTCACATTCAGGCTCTCCTCACATCCCAGCTTTCCCTGTTGTGGATCAAAATGGTGAGCTACAGATAGAACACTGAAGAATGCTGAGCAATTACATATGTGCAGACCCATATTCTAAAACCACCTGAAAGCAATGACAAGTTAAGAGACATTTCACAAGTAGGGAAAAAAATCTAATTGTAAGGTGTTCCTGTGACAGAATGGCTTAGCTTATGAAACTACCAAGTTACACTGAACCTTTTACGTAAGGGGCTATCCTAGTGGCTCAGATGTTAAAAAATCTGCCTGCAACACAGGAGACCCATACTCAGTCCCTGGGTGGGGAAGATCCCCTGAAGAGCAAAATGGCAACCCACTCCAGTATTCTTGCCTGGAGAATCCCATGGACAGAGGAGCCTGGTGGGCTACCCAAAGAGGTATACCTGAAGAGGATCCTTTGTCTAAAGCTGCATGAATCCTTGGGATATTTGTAGATGAAGGGAAAGTAGAAAGACACTATTTCCAGTATAAGCAAAAAATAAAATTCTTCTCCTAGAGACTAGATATTTCCCTGTTTCCCTGTTATGCATAACTAATGCATAACAAATTTGAATTTNATCACATCATTAACCCATGATTACTAGTACGTTGGCCCACATTACTGCTCAAATCATCTCTTAAATGATTTTGATCAATTTGGTCTTCCTAAACTGCCTCACAGAGATGTGTTCATTCATTCATTCGACTAATCCGTGATCATGCTATGGGGTTCTACAATGATTAAAATCTGGGCTAGGAGTTGTGAACATTCCTCACAGGTCTCAGGGTGTAGAGTTAGAAATGTGTCCAGCTTGGATCTGAATACTGTCAGACAAATTTCTGATGATAAATAAAGGCTTGCCTCAGAGTGTGAGAATGACTTCGTACAGAGCCCTCCTACAGTTTAAAGTAACTGTTACCCCATTTTCACTGTGGTCTTTCTTGGAAAATCAGAAACAAATGAGACCAGGCTAGTATCTGGAGAAACCACAGTGGAGACAGACTTTAAAACAATGGCAGGTGGAGTGCTCAGTAGTAAGGAGCAATGCAATAGGAAGGTAAATTCTATTATGTACATTAGTTTTAACCCTCCCAATGACGCTGTAAGCTCAGTATTGTTCTCGTTTTATAGACTAAAATAATCAGATTTCAGAAAGTGCTTTCTAGTTAATGAACCACAGAGCTGGAATTGGAAAGCACATTCTTTCTGGAAAACATGGGTTTTCATGCTGATTCTTCCAATTCCTTCAGGTCACACCAATCTGGGTAGTGCCATAGTGCATTCTTAAGTACCCGGAGCCTCAGCCTCTTTCTAAGTCTTCTGTCTGGATTAAATGATATTATCAAATGTAGGAATATGTGATCATGGAAAGGTGGTTTTGAGGGTGGGCTGGGAAGAAGTGTGTGGGGCTTCCAGCTGGTTTATGAAGACGCTTACTCCTTGGAAGGAAAGTTATGACCAACCTACATAGCATATTAAAAAGCAGAGACATTACTTTGCCAACAAAGTTCTGTCTAGTCAAGGCTATAGTTTTTCTAGTGGTCATGTATGGATGTGAGAATTGGACTGTGAAGAAGGCTGAGTGCTGAAAAATTGATGCTTTTGAACTGTGGTGTTGGAGAAGAGTCTTGAGAGTTCCTTGGACTGCAAGGAGATCCAACCAGTCCATTCTAAAGGAGATCAGTCCTGGGTGTTCATTGGAAGGAATGATGCTAAAGTTGAAACTCCAGTACTTTGGCCGCCTTATGCGAAGAGTTGACTCATTGGAAAAGACTCTGATGCTGGGAAGGACTAGGGGTAGGAGGAGAAGGGGATGACAGAGGATGAGATGGCTGGATGGCATCACCGACTTGATGGACATGAGTCTGAGTAAACTTCCGGGAGTTGGTGATGGACAGGGAGGCCTGGCGTGCTGCGATTCATGGGGTCCCAAAGAGTCGTAAATGACTGAGTGACTGAACTGAACTGAACTGAACAGAACAGAGTTTTTACATCTTTATAGATACATGGATGGATTCTCAGTACTTGATCTCAACCTTCAGTTGCTTAAGACCCCTATAAGATGATCTGGCCAGTAACTTTCAACTACCTGAAATCAAATTCTCTTTTATTTGTTCATGCTACCATCACTTCTTTGATCACTCTTGCTTAAAATCTGAGTGTTATATTTTAAAAATATTTTGTTTATTTATTTGACTGTTCTGGGTCCTGGTTGTGGTATGTGGGATGTTTGATCTTTGTTGCTGCATGTTGGATCTAGTTCCCTGACCAGGGATGGAACCCAGACCCCCTGCATTGTAAGCAGGGAGTCTTAGCCACTGCACCACTAGGGAAGTCCCTGAGTATCATATTTGATACTTCACTTCCTATTTTTTCTAATTAAAATTTGTGGTCTAGTCCTAGCTTAATAAAGATAATATTTCTTCTTAGACCCCACTAAAGACATGTCTGTCAGTTAATAAACACTTCCTCAGCATCAAGGCAGATTTGGGGCCAGAATACTGAGTATAAGGCAGTCTACCCCAGAGCATCTATGTCAACAAGAATGGGGAATAATCTGCCAAGTTCTTGTCTCCTCCTATGAAAGAGAGCCTGAGTAATCAACTTCTTGACATCCTTTATATTTGCTGAGTCTGTTATTTATTATTTAGGAAAAAAAAAACCCCACAAACTCTTCTTAATCTTAGCATGGCTTCTTCCGTCTAGTTTTTGATCACCATCCTAGCTGCTAGAGATAAAATGTTGGACAAGAAAGTTGTGGTTAGCTTCATCTTGCTTATTCTCTGAATCATAAGATCTCAGCACTAGGGGAAAAAAAAAAGATTCTGGGTAATCTGATCTCAGTTTATACAGGAAAAAATGGAAAATTTACATCATGGGTTCAAAGTCACTCACTCAGAAAACAGGATTTAAACATCCAAATACCTATCTTCTAATTCCAGAGATGGAGCTTTATTTTACACACCACTTTTTTTTTTTTTTTTGTCTTCTGAGTTGCAGTGTGAGAACACAAAGTGCATTATGTGACTGAAGACTGCTTGCATGTATGCGGTGGATAAAAGTCAGAAAGAAGGTGCTAAATGCTTGGAATTATATTTATCTACTATGTCCATTCATCTACAGCTCATGTAAATATATCCTCTAATACCAGTCTGCTCATTTTGCAACAAATACAAGCTCCACTGTTGATGGCAATAAATACTGTCAAGTTTTTATTGGATCAGTTCCATGCCAGGTACTGTGGTGAGAACTGGAGACACAGGCTTGAGTGAAATTGAGCCTCAGTCCTAGTTCAAAGATTATCCTACATTCTCCTGAGTCATATGGATTAAGGAAAGACAAATCTGAATTTGTAAAAAGTCTCATTTATTGAACAGAACAACGAAAGTTGAGAGCTGGAAGCAGTCTTCGTATATTTTATTTAGACCAACTCTGTAAATTCAGAGATAAAGAAATGGCGCATAGCAAAGTTCTGGTCTTCTGAAAGTTGCTTTGCTTCTTAGCATTTGAGGCCAAACTAGAATCCAGCTTTCTTGATTCCCAGTCACTACTCTTCCACCACATTTTGCTCAAATTCAGCTGAAAAAATGGCTGAATAGTTGTTCTCAGAAACTGAGAATCATATGGGAAAGTGAAAAACAGAAAATAAGAATCTATGTTCGGACCCGGAGGCGGAATTGGGTAGACACAAAGACACAGTTTTTACTTTATTAAAAAAATCACCAGGAAATTCTAATGTGAAAGTTATATGAAAAACAATTGTACCAGGAGTTGTAAAGAGTATAAAAATGTGTGGTATATCTTGACCTCCAGCAGATCCATTCTCACTGCAGGAAGAAAATTCCCTTGACCTAGACCATCAACATCACAAATCTAAGGAAAATGTCAAATAGGACTACTTGCATTTTAATCTTCTAGTTTATTTAGTAGGGTTAAAACTTTTTATTTTATTGATGATTCTTTCTTAAATTAGAACTGACTCTTACTTATATGACTATGTTCTGTCTCAGTTTGAACAGTAGACTCAATTACATTTCAAAGACTTTTTCTGTTTTCCAAATGGATTTACTTTCTCTGATTTAATCACAACATTGGAAAGTTGGATGGCTCTGGTTGAATATATTCATACAAACAAACACAGAAAAACCACTATCTTCAAACTATGAGAAGACCAAAACCTTAAATATAATTGATCACAAAAACCTTATCTGCCTGTCCCGTTCTAATTAGATAATTCTTTAACCATTCATTTGCTTTTTTCTTTGTAGATAGAGCATGAGTTGGGGTTTTGGGGTTGCAGTGAGGAGTTACTTGCTTCATTGTAGGATTGAGTCACGTACATACAGTGAGTTCTCCTTCCTGTCATCAATGTCTTTCATTCACGCTGAGCTTTCTCTTTACTGCCCAGTTTCAGGCTCACAAGCAGCTGTCTTCTGTTTTTTCATCACACCTCCATAGTTTGTATAATTGTATTGATCTGCCACTAAGGAAAATCAGGGCCAAAAATCTTACCTACAGTCACAATTTAGGGAAAAAAAAAAATCTGTGTGACATATGTAAGCATTTCCAGTGCTGGTTTCATTAGTGTCCAGGTTAATGGCACATCTCAAAATTAAGTCTAGTTGACTTATTTAAGACAAAGACAGCCTGTGAGTTTGGTGGGGAAGCTGTTCAGAGTTTCTTAACAACTCTGCTTGTGGTTTGATATCCCCAAAGGGCACTGTTTGTGAAGTCAAAGGCAGATCATTGCTCAGAAACAGCTTTCTGACTGGCTTGTTGGTGATGCTTGAAATTGCACCAGAAAAGACTCTACTTTGGGACTTCAAAAGCCTGCTATTGGAATAAAGGACTTCAATTACTGTTAGCATCCTATTGATAGAAAATATCATAAAGGAAAATAATGGGAGTTTGTGATGATGTGAAATAACTGAATGAAAACAGTGGTGAGAGATACTCTGACTTTTTGGCGATATGATGTCAGTGAGTGTTGTAGCAGTTGGGAATGCAATTGGCCAAGGAAGAAAGAGACAAGAGAAGGCTGTGGAAGCTGGGCAACAGGCTTGAAACACTAAAGAAATAGGAATCTTCTGACAAATGCCACGATAAATACTAAGTCAATTTCAAGATTGAACTAATTTTTAAAAAAAATTTATGCTTTTTTTTCGAAAACTTATTGATTTATTTTGACCGTGCTGCACAGTATACGGAATTATAGTTCTCCTGATCAGGGATTGAACCAGGGCACTGTGCAGTGGATACAGGGACTCTTAACTACTGGACTATCAGGGAAGCCCCAAGACAGAACTAACTTTAAAAATTACTTTAAAAATTATCTAAAAGTATTTATGTGATATTTTCCCATAATACTTTCCAAATTCATAGCTGTTTACAATTTACAAATAATTCACCTCATTGTTTTATTTGGTCCTTTGGCCATCTTTGTGTTATAAGTATTCTTGTTTCGTAGATGAAAAAACTGTTTCCAAGACCAGAAGTAACATATCAAGTGATAAATCTAAGCCCACTGGGGCCAGTGATTTTTCTCACTAGGTTGCACTCTGGGCCACTTTGGGTGTGGTTATTGTGTGGTAATCTCCTTGCTGTTCACATTGAACTGGAAGGCTCTGTATGCAGGACGGGGCTAGGGTGACTGTTAACCAGCTTCTCCAAGTGTCTGCAGCCTCGTGAATCTCAGTCAAGGCTGCACAAGTAAATCCCTGAGGCCCAAGCCTCTTTCTGAGATATTTGATTTAATTTGTTTGAGGTTTGGGTTGGTCATCAATATAACTTATTAAAAAATGTCTCTGGGTGATTTTTATGTGCATCCAAGGTATAGAACAGCTAGTCCATAGTAGTGGCTCTCAGAATGCTGGGGATGGGAGTGGCATGGGGTGTATGACGGCGTGTGTGTGTGTGTGTAGGTGTGTGTGTACTCACACCCGCCAGAATCACCTGCATGATTTTTATTTTTTAAAAGATTGTATTTATTAATTTATATTTGGCTGTGCTGTGTCTTGGTTGCTGAGCAGGCTTTCTTTAGTTGCGGTGAGTTGGGGGCTACTCTCACAATTAGCAGTGGCTAATGGTGTTGCTGAGCCCAGGCTCCAGGGCAAGTGAGCTTCAGTAGTTGCAGCTCAGGGGCTCTAGAGCAGAAGCTCAATAGTTGTGGCACACAGGCTTAGTTACTCCGCGGCATGTGGGATCTTCCTGGAGAGGGATCAATCTCGTGTCTCCTGCACTAGCAGAAGACTGTGATAAACATTTGTGTTAAAAAATATCTTTAGATGGCTTTCACTGTGTGGCTTTTGCATTATAAAACTACTTCTCAGGTTATAAGAGTGTGATGTACCCAGTGACTAATCAACAAGCTGACTGCATTTGTTCACATGCCCTTGTGTTCAAAGCAGGTACAGTTGTCCATCAGAGGAAATAATGGAAACAAAGCTGCAGAGAGGAAAGCTGTCCTTTGCTTGAGGTGGAACAAGCAGCAGAGTCAATCTTGTGGAAAGAGTCAACTGACTCGACTTCAAGGACTAACCTCCAGGAACTCAAGGGAAGCTATGGTTTTTGTCAAGCCACTCTGGTCACCAAAAGATTGGTTCAGTCCTTCACATAATAATACTCATTACATGTCCACTAAGTACCAGAAGGGCTTCCCAGGTGGCGAAGTGGAAAAAATCTGCCTGTTATGCAGGAGATGTGAGTTTGATCCCTAGGTCAGGAAGATCCCCTGGAGTAGGAAATGACAACCCACTCCAGCATTCTCCCCTGAGAAATCCCATGGAGAGAGAAGACTGGTGGGCTACAGTCCATGGGGTCGCAAAGAGTTGGACATGGCTTAGCGACTAAACAGCAACAACATGAAGTATCAGGCACCAAGCTTGACACTGAAAATGAAACGGTGGCAGAATAGATGAAAGAAAACTTGTGGTTTCAGAAAGCTCAAATGTCTTATGGACGGAATGCTTCAGAGGGCAATTGAGGGCTTGTGATGGGCTCCCAGAACATCTNAGCGACTAAACAGCAACAACATGAAGTATCAGGCACCAAGCTCGACACTGAAAATGAAACGGTGGCAGAATAGATGAAAGAAAACTTGTGGTTTCAGAAAGCTCAAATGTCTTATGGACGGAATGCTTCAGAGGGCAATTGAGGGCTTGTGATGGGCTCCCAGAACATCTCAGATGCAGCATCAAAGTCGACTGGACTGGTTAGTGTCAAAAGAGCTACTTACTAGGTTAGCAGAATAATGTCAGTTACAGGGGTGCTGGAAGCCTGGAATGAGAGGCAATGGGATTGAACTGCACCGTCCAGCTAAGAAAACATTTTTCATGGCTGACTTGGCCAGTTTATTTTATTTAGCTCAGCGCCAAGGAGACCAACTTAAATATGCGGAGAGTTCCCTCTACTGGGCAGATGGCATTATTGCATGTCAGGAGCCAGGCGCAGCTCTAGGACCAGGTGGAGAGCAGGAGATGGCATTCAGCTTGGCTTTCTTAACATCTGCAGTGTCCCTGAATACTTGGTGATTGATAAATATTCTGGTGAAAAGCTATGGATAAAGATGCTTATTGAAACAGTATTTAGAATTTATTTAAAATTGAGAATGACAAAACATATTCTAATGTAGAAGAGTAGGTAAGTAAATAATGTTATCTCCACAGTATAGCCAGATAGTAAAAGTATACTTTCAGGATTTTCAAATTCACTGTGAAAGATGTATCATATTATGGTGGATTTTGAAAAGGAAGCTGTTTAAAATTTTATTTAATCTGTGCAAAATCGAATATTGGGAGGAAACACTGAAAAAATGTTAACAGTGGATGTGTAATTTCCTGTAGCTCTATTTCTTATTCTCTATAATGAGAATGTATCACTTCCACAGTCAGGAAAATAGCTAACTAAATTCCATGAGGTAATCATCCTGCTTCCATTTTTCAAGGCTTTTAGTATTCCCTGTTGCATGTAGGATGAAAAAGAAATTGCTTTGTTTAGCAAATTAGACCAGTTAGAGTTACCTTTTTTTTCAGTCTTTTTTCACACCCATATTTCAGTCACATTACATTTCTGAATACAGCTTGTCTTTGAAAAAAAAAATCTCATTAAAGAAACACATAATCAGTTGTAGTAAATTTGAAAACCTCTGCAAGGCATAAAAAAACAAAAGTAGCCATCAATATATATCAATATATATATTGATAGCCGTCACTATCAATATTGTCAATTTCCTTTCTTCTGTATAAAAATAAATGTACATATTATTTGTTTGTATATTTATATCCATATATGTTTCACATAAAACATAATTAATTACATACTGTATATACAATTTTATACATTTCTTCTTTCCAGTCATTAAACATGCTTTCTTTCTTTCTTTTTAAACAAAGGAAACTAGCTTTATTATAAATGAATTACATCACCCATTGAAAGGGATGGTGAAGACAAAAAATAACCTAAGTAACTTGGAAAGCAGTTTTAAGCAAGTTTTTTGATGGCATTAAAATTTGTTGAAAAAAAAATTTGTTTATAATACTGCATTATTATACTCACTCCTGGAGTGAGTCCTTTGGATTTTAATATTTATCTCCAGCCTTTTCTCTTTTGCTTAATATCTTCATATTAACTATCAGTCTAACATCTGCATTCATTGGTATTCCATACATAACATGCCCTGGACTGGACCCCAAACTGCTTTTCCTTGATTCGTCCCAATTGAGTAAATTAAATATCTCCATTGACACGACTGAGCAACTGAGCACACAGCACACACATTGACCAAGCTGGGTTTCCCACGTGGCACTAGCAGTAAAAAATCTGCCCGGCAATGCAGGAGATACAAGAGACAGGAGTTCCAGCCCTGGGTTGGGAAGATCCCCTGGAGGAGGAAATGGCATCCTATTCCAGTATTCTTGCCTGGAGAATGCCATGGACAGAGGAGCCTGGCGAGCTACAGTCCATGGGATTGCAAAGAGTCAGACACAATTGAGCAATTGATTGCACCTAAAGGAATTTGGAAGCTATNGAGAAGACTGGTGGGCTACAGTCCATGGGGTCGCAAAGAGTTGGACATGGCTTAGCGACTAAACAGCAACAACATGAAGTATCAGGCACCAAGCTCGACACTGAAAATGAAACGGTGGCAGAATAGATGAAAGAAAACTTGTGGTTTCAGAAAGCTCAAATGTCTTATGGATGGAATGCTTCAGAGGGCAATTGAGGGCTTGTGATGGGCTCCCAGAACATCTCAGATGCAGCATCAAAGTCGACTGGACTGGTTAGTGTCAAAAGAGCTACTTACTAGGTTAGCAGAATAATGTCAGTTACAGGGGTGCTGGAAGCCTGGAATGAGAGGCAATGGGATTGAACTGCACCGTCCAGCTAAGAAAACATTTTTCATGGCTGACTTGGCCAGTTTATTTTATTTAGCTCAGCGTCAAGGAGACCAACTTAAATATGCGGAGAGTTCCCTCTACTGGGCAGATGGCATTATTGCATGTCAGGAGCCAGGCGCAGCTCTAGGACCAGGTGGAGAGCAGGAGATGGCATTCAGCTTGGCTTTCTTAACATCTGCAGTGTCCCTGAATACTTGGTGATTGATAAATATTCTGGTGAAAATCTATGGATAAAGATGCTTATTGAAACAGTATTTAGAATTTATTTAAAATTGAGAATGACAAAACATATTCTAATGTAGAAGAGTAGGTAAGTAAATAATGTTATCTCCACAGTATAGCCAGATAGTAAAAGTATACTTTCAGGATTTTCAAATTCACTGTGAAAGATGTATCATATTATGGTGGATTTTGAAAAGGAAGCTGTTTAAAATTTTATTTAATCTGTGCAAAATCGAATATTGGGAGGAAACACTGAAAAAATGTTAACAGTGGATGTGTAATTTCCTGTAGCTCTATTTCTTATTCTCTATAATGAGAATGTATCACTTCCACAGTCAGGAAAATAGCTAACTAAATTCCATGAGGTAATCATCCTGCTTCCATTTTTCAAGGCTTTTAGTATTCCCTGTTGCATGTAGGATGAAAAAGAAATTGCTTTGTTTAGCAAATTAGACCAGTTAGAGTTACCTTTTTTTTCAGTCTTTTTTCACACCCATATTTCAGTCACATTACATTTCTGAATACAGCTTGTCTTTGAAAAAAAAAATCTCATTAAAGAAACACATAATCAGTTGTAGTAAATTTGAAAACCTCTGCAAGGCATAAAAAAACAAAAGTAGCCATCAATATATATCAATATATATATTGATAGCCGTCACTATCAATATTGTCAATTTCCTTTCTTCTGTATAAAAATAAATGTACATATTATTTGTTTGTATATTTATATCCATATATGTTTCACATAAAACATAATTAATTACATACTGTATATACAATTTTATACATTTCTTCTTTCCAGTCATTAAACATGCTTTCTTTCTTTCTTTTTAAACAAAGGAAACTAGCTTTATTATAAATGAATTACATCACCCATTGAAAGGGATGGTGAAGACAAAAAATAACCTAAGTAACTTGGAAAGCAGTTTTAAGCAAGTTTTTTGATGGCATTAAAATTTGTTGAAAAAAAAATTTGTTTATAATACTGCATTATTATACTCACTCCTGGAGTGAGTCCTTTGGATTTTAATATTTATCTCCAGCCTTTTCTCTTTTGCTTAATATCTTCATATTAACTATCAGTCTAACATCTGCATTCATTGGTATTCCATAGATAACATGCCCTGGACTGGACCCCAAACTGCTTTTCCTTGATTCGTCCCAATTGAGTAAATTAAATATCTCCATTGACACGACTGAGCAACTGAGCACACAGCACACACATTGACCAAGCTGGGTTTCCCACGTGGCACTAGCAGTAAAAAATCTGCCCGGCAATGCAGGAGATACAAGAGACAGGAGTTCCAGCCCTGGGTTGGGAAGATCCCCTGGAGGAGGAAATGGCATCCTATTCCAGTATTCTTGCCTGGAGAATGCCATGGACAGAGGAGCCTGGCGAGCTACAGTCCATGGGATTGCAAAGAGTCAGACACAATTGAGCAATTGATTGCACCTAAAGGAATTTGGAAGCTATACTTGACATCTTTACATCCTATAGTGTGTTGAACTGTCTCCCCCCAAAGATGCTCAAGTCCTAATCCCCAGGACCTGTGAAGTGACTTTTTTAAGGAAATAACTTCTTTACTGACATAGCCAAGGTAGGATGAGGTCCTNAATTGATTGCACCTAAAGGAATTTGGAAGCTATACTTGACATCTTTACATCCTATAGTGTGTTGAACTGTCTCCCCCCAAAGATGCTCAAGTCCTAATCCCCAGGACCTGTGAAGTGACTTTTTTAAGGAAATAACTTCTTTACTGACATAGCCAAGGTAGGATGAGGTCCTTATAGGTGAGGGTGACCATCAATCCAAAAACTAATGTCTTTGCAGGGGAAAAGAGGGACTTCCCTGGTGGACCAGTGGTTAAGACTCTGTGCTCCCAATGCAGGGAGTCCTGTGTTCCCAACCACTGGTTGGGAAATTAGGTTCCCCATGCTGCAATTAGGAGGACAGATGCTGAACCTAAAAGATTCTGTGTGCTGCAATGAAGGTCAAAGGTCCTTCATGTCACAAGACCCAGTGCAGCCAATAAATACATAATCAGTTCAGTTCAGTTCAGTCGCTCAGTCTCAGTCATGTCCGACTCTTTGCGACCCCATGAATCGCAGCACACCAGGCCTCTCTGTCCATCACCAACTCCTGGAGTTCACTCAGACTCACGCCCATCGAGTCAGTGATGCCATCCAGCCATCTCATCCTCTGTTGTCCCCTTCTCCTCCTGCCCCTAATCCCTCCCAGCATCAGAGTCTTTCCAACGAGTCAACTTTTCACATGAGGTGGCCAAAGTACTGGAGTTTCAGCTTCAGCATCATTCCCTCCAAAGAAATCCCAGGGCTGATCTCCTTCAGAATGGACTGGTTGGATCTCCTTGCAGTCCAAGGGACTCTCAAGAGTCTTCTCCAACACCACAGTTCAAAAGCATCAATTCTTCGGTGCTCAGCCCTCTTCATAGTCTAACTCTCACATCCATAAATACATAATAAAAAAACTATAAAATAAGGGGAAAGAGAGGGAATTTCGGATACAGAGGCACAGAAGAGACACATAGGGAAGAAAGCCATGTGAAAATAGACACAGGAAATGGAGTGATGCATTTACAGACCAAGACATGACAAGGACTACTGGGAGCCCTTGGAGGCTAAGACAAGGAGAGGGCCTCCTCTAGAGTCTTTGGAGGAAGTATAGCCCTGTTGACACTTTGATTTTGCACATCCAGCCTCCAGAAGAGTGAAGGAAAAAGTTTCTGCTGTTGATTTAAGCCGTCAGGCTTGTGGTAGTTTGTTGTTACAACAGCTCTAGGAAATGGACACCCCTTCTTTCCAGGGAACCAAATGAAGTAGGTTTAGATATTTTCATTTCTTATCCCATTTCTGGGTCCTAACCCCTATCTTGCCTGTCTCTTTTATCACACTGCAGTCACCTCTCGATGACTCTTGGCTCAAGTCCAGTTCCTTACAGCATCCCCAGTGAGCTTTTAATGATACACATGGTAACAATGTCTTTCCCATGCCAAGACATTTAAAGGCTTCTTTATTTCACCCAGGAGGACACCAGAATTTCCTGACTCCAAGGGCTTCTCCCTCTGCTCTCTCTCTCCAGTTGTAGGGACTGCCTTTCTCCCTGCTTCTCATTGGCAGCCACAAGGATCTTTTTTCAGTTCTTCAAATGCCTTTATCCCCTGCCCCCTTTTCAGGGTCTTCAAACCTGCTTTCCTCCTCCTTCTCTTCATGATTAACTCCTAACTCCCACTAATCCGTCTATTCTTAGAGAGACCTCTCTGACCCCTTCACATCAGTTAGGTTCTTATTACGGTGTCCATGGCATTCAACACGGGTCCTCCATAGCTTTATCCTGAATTGTGTTCTGTCTTTATTTTTGCGTTAATTGGTTTATGGACCATTTCCCCTCCGCCTTAGCGTCCTTACTCTTTAGTTCCATTGCACGTTCCTGAGACAGAATAGATGTTTTGTGATTAAATATTCAGTGAAATATGTTCCCACTGGCTGTGCCTCAAGTTTATGGAGAGAGCTCATAGTCACCTGTTCTCAAGGCTTAGATGAACTTGATTGTGAGCAAGAACAGAGCAGGTGTTGGACTTCCCTGGTGGTCCAGTGGTTAAGAATCTGCCTGCTAATACAAGGAACAGGGTTTGGTCCCTGGTCTGGGAGGACCTCCACATCGCTGCAGCTACTGAGCCCATGCACCCTAGAGGCTGTTCTCCACCACAAGAGAAGCCACCGCTGTGAGAATAGCACTTGCTTGTTGAAACTATGATAGAGAAAGCCCACCAGCAGCCTTGAAGACCTAATGAGCAGTGAGACCTAATGAGAGTGAGGGCTTTGGAATCCACTGCGCTTGAATCTGAATCCCACCTCAGTAATCGTAAGTGACCAAGGGCAAATGTACCCCTCATTGGTAAATTGGGGATGATAGTGCCTACTTNGGTATATAACTTACGGCATAAAAAAAGAATTATCCACTTGTCTCCTGTTCTTGTGTTTTTTTTTTTCCCCACATCTCACTCCCCCCTACATTTTTTTTTATTTTTTTTACTAAATTTGTACTTTTTGTTATATGCACATTTTGTGAACTACCGAAAGGAGGTTCACGATTTGCCTTATTGGCCTGCCTAGAGCCATCTCTTTGGGGACAAGCCCCTGTCTCTAGTGTTGACTCTGTCTCCAAGAGGACCCCTCCAGCTGCTCAGAGAGTGTGCCTTCTCCGTAGTACTGGCCCTATGTTCATGATTCAGAACATCTCTGAAATAGGAAGCAGGGACTGACTCATAGTTCCAGGCTTGTCATTTCCTCTCAGATACTTGATACAATGCCAATGGTCTGCCTCTTTGTTCAGACAGTCATTTACTCCAGTCTGCATTCCCTTAGCATATAGCAGATAGTGCAGGGGCAGGGAGCAGGGACAGCTAGTAAGAAATATGGTTAACAGTGAGTTAAATCTGAACCAAGATTAAGGAAACACAGACAATCTGGAGGGGAGAGAGATGCAGGTAGGTAATTTGCACTTCAGCTCTGTGAGAAATTAATACCTGATTGTTCTGTGGCACCGTTCTTAGGATTTATAAGTTTCTTAATAAACCCATTCTCAGCTTCCTGAGAAGAGACATCCAGCTTCTGAAACCTGCTGACCATGGGAGAATATATAAAAGTATGCATGTTGGTTTGCCTTGACTTTTTAATGTGCCAGTTGTAGTCATTAAGTGCTGCTGGAAGAAAAGAGAATGCAATCAGAGAGACTTGCATCTGATTACCAGCTTAATTAATGTGGAGTGACTGCAGCACTAAAAAGACTGATTTCTTCCTCAATTTGCCAATATGTGTTTTTGTTTCTTCTTCTCCATGCTCAGGCCTGGGTTTCAAGGGTAAGGTGTTATCACTGTCACAAGGAGGTCACTCCACTGCACCCCCAGAGGCCCCACCTGTTCCTCTCTCCTGGAGATCTTTACCTGTTTCTTCTACTTCTTGGTCTATGGGCCTGCTGTTCTCTTTTGTGTGTTTCCCATCTGATTCTATCTCAGATTGGTAGATTCACCTGCCTTATTTCTTGATTTCTGTGTCTTTCTGCTACCCGTGCGCCCACCTTGATGTTGTGACCATCAGTTCCAGAGCTTAGCCAGATGAAATGTTCTGAGGACTTGGAGGTTCCTCCTTGATAGAATATGTCATTACATGACTGCTACTGAGAACTCACAAATGATCTTGGCACATGAGAGCATGTGCTGGAAAGACTGGTCTTGAGTCCAGTTGTAAACATGACAGTTACCACTTTGCTTTACTGTGCTTTCTTTCATTGTCTTTCAACCTTAGGCTTCCCAACTAAGCTTCTAGACTTTACCTGACTCATTTTTATATCTTTTTCGGTTTTTAAAATAGACTTTTTAAGAGCAATTTTAAGATTTGTAGATCAATTTTAGCAAAACTGAGAAGAAGGTACATACAAAGAATTACCACATACCCTTTGTTCCCATTATCAACATTCCCCACCTGAGTGGTATATTTGTGATAACTGATGAACCTACACTGACACATCATAATCACCCTATGTCCATAGTTTACCTTAGGGTTCACTCTTGGTGTTTATATTCTATGTTTTGACAAGTGTAAAATGGCATGTATCCATCATGATAGTACTATATAAAATGGTTTTGNGGTACATACAAAGAATTACCACATACCCTTTGTTCCCATTATCAACATTCCCCACCTGAGTGGTATATTTGTGATAACTGATGAACCTACACTGACACATCATAATCACCCTATGTCCATAGTTTACCTTAGGGTTCACTCTTGGTGTTTATATTCTATGTTTTGACAAGTGTAAAATGGCATGTATCCATCATGATAGTACTATATAAAATGGTTTTGCTGCCCTAAAAATCCTCTGTATTTCACCTGTTTATCCCTATCTCTCTCTAACTCTTGATAACCACTAATCTTTTTTAACTCCATAGTTTTGCCTTTTCCAGGAATTATATGGTAGGTAGTCATTTCAGACTGGTTTCTTTTATTTAGTATTCTGAATGTAAGTGTCTTCCATGTCTTTTCATGGCTTGATAGCTCATTATTTTTTAGTGCAAAATAATATTCCATTTTAGGGATGTACCACAGTTAATTTACCCATTTACTTATTGAAAGTTACTCATGGTTGCTTCCAAAAATTGAATAAGTCATCAATAGAGCTTCTATAAGTGACTTGCACCCTCTAGAATTGGGAGAGAATACATTTTTGTTGTTTGGAGTCACCCAGCGTGCAGTTCTTTGTTTAGACAGCCCGAGGGAACTCACAAAGTTTTCGGTACTGAAAAGCGTGATGTTGCTATAACAAATACGTGGAAAGATGAAAGGGGTTTTGGAATTGGGATGAGTGTGGGGGTTTACCCCTGTGGCTCAGTGGTAAAGAATCCACCTGCCAATGTAGGGGCTGTGGTTCGATCCCTGGGTTGGGAAGATCCCTGCAGAAGGAAACGACAAGCCATTCCAGTATTCTTGCCTGGGAAATCCCATGGACAGAGGAGCCTGGTGGACTACAGTCCATGGGGTTGCAAAGAGTTGAACACCACTTAGCAACTAAACAATAAAAACAAACAATGATGGATGTAGGCCGGAAGAGTTTTGAGGCATTTGATAGTAAAAATCTAGATTGCCTTGAAGAGATTGTTGATAAAAACAGGGACATTAAAGGTAATTTTGGTGTGGGCTCAGAAAGAGCTATAGTGAGAGCTCTATTGTCTTAGAGACTGCATACAATTATAGACAGAATGTTGCTAGAAATAGGAACATTAAAGTGCTTCTGGTAAGATCCCAGATGGAAACGAAGAATGTGTTACTGGAAGCTCAAGGAAAGGAGATCCCTGATATAAACAAACAGAGAACTTGTCTGCATTATGGCTCTGTCATTGGTGGAAAGTGGAATGTGTGAATGACAAACATGTATATTTAGCTGAGGAGATTGCCAAACAAAATGCGGAAGAGGTGATCTGACATGTCTTTGCTATTTACAGTAAAATACTAGGGGAAAAAATAGATAAACCAAGGAAATAATTTTGCCTCAAGACGGGAACATGGAAATTCAGCTTGAGTTTTCAGGCTGTTGGCCTGCCTTACAAATTTTAAACTTGCCAGTCACCACAGTCCTATAAGCCAACTTCTTTTCTTTTCCTCACTGAACACCACACAAACGTGATTTGCACATTCTATGTGAAACATTTCTGAA
Organism: Neotragus moschatus; assembly: GCA_006410615.1. Classification (NCBI taxonomy): domain Eukaryota; kingdom Metazoa; phylum Chordata; class Mammalia; order Artiodactyla; family Bovidae; genus Neotragus; species Neotragus moschatus. The sequence continues at coordinate 1,382,539 of SJYA01001351.1, read as the reverse complement.
CTTGTGCCAGTGAGCAAAGATGAGGCCTTTCCTCTCAGGCCTGTTACTGAAATGTGAATGAACACAGATGCAACTGCACACTGTTGACAAATCATTTTCAGCCTCTGTTTCAGGAGAGCTGTCACCGTTTCCTAAGATGCTCAGCTGCAAAGGGCAGTTGGTATCAGCGTCCTCCCTCAGTGCTAAGTCAATATCTTAAAATAAATATCTTTATTACAGGTATACTTTAGCCATCTGATGTGAAGAACTGACTCACTGGAAAAGATCCTGATGCTGGGCACAATTGAAGGCAGGAGGAGAAGGGGATGACAGAGGATGAGACAGTTGGATGGCATCACCCAACTGATGGACATGAGTTTGAGCAGGCGCTGGGAGTTGGTCATGGACAGGGACGCCTGGCGTGCTGCAGTCCATGGGGTTGCAAAGAGTTAGACATGACTGAGTGACTGAACTGAACTGATTATATATATGTGTGTGTGTGTGCATTATCATTCAAATATGTATATTATATATATATATACACACATATATATAATAAAAAGATTTATTTTATGGACATATGGTGGCATACACACACACATATACATAAAGATATGTGTCATATTTTACCTTATATTATATAATAGATATTGGAGAAGGAAATGGCAACCCATGCCAGTATTCTTGCCTGGAGAATCCTACGAACAGAGGAGCCTGGTGGGCTACGGTCCATGGGATTGCAAGAGTCAGACACAACAACTAAACCACCACCACCATATAATAGAAATGTTCTGTCTATCTTATTGGTTTTCTTCTCTGAAGAACACCAATTGATCAATTGATAGAATGTTAACTGAGACAACGCATGCAAAGAATTTAGCATGGTTCTTGTGTATACTAAGAGGTCAATAAACGATAATATGGCTTTGTTATTCAAAATCAAAGATTGAGGAAGGATCTCCAATATTCTAGAAAGGCTGTGGAGAAATTGAACTAAAACTAGTTCTCTCAGAAATAAAACAAAACAAAGCAAAGCAAAACCACAAAAACTCCATGATGTCTATTAACCATTCTCATTAGGATCACAATAAAATTTCTTCCTGTAGGTCAGCGCTGGAAAGGAAGATAAATCTGTTGGAGGAAGAGAATCTTAGCAGCTCTCAGATATTCTGTTTGGAATGTTAAGTTATTATTTTACATTTCTGAGGGAACATCAAAGCCCTTAGGATAAAAATACCATTAAAGTAGATTAGGTTTCTTTGTTTGTTTGTTTGTTTGTTTCTGTAAATTGCTTTGTTACTTCATATAGTAATGCACTACGTTAGTCTTGTTTTTAAAATTTATTTTAGTTGGAGGTTATTTAGTTTATAATATTTTGGTGGTTTTTGCCATACATTCACATGAATCAGCCATGGTTGTACATGTATTCCCCATCCTGATCCTCCCTCATACATTAGTCTTTCTTAAGCATTTAGTAACCTGTAATTTTAGTAAAATATGGTTACCAAAGAGACATTTCCAGAGATATCTGAGTATTTAGTGTATTTATTATTCCCCAAAGTTCTAGCCAATGCAGTAACCCAAGTAACAGAAATGAGAACTATAACATTTTCAGAGGAAGACAGAAGTATTATTTCCAGATGATATAATTTTCCTTTAGATCTAATGTATTGCCATTAAAACACCAAAGACAATTTACAATGAATTTTTAAAAACATAACATGTAGTTCTCAAGGTCATCTAATGGACAAAAGAAATGAGAAAATAGGAGTAATGTGTGGGAAGGTGTGCCTTATTAGATATTAAAATGTGTCATAAAACCATAATATACTAAAATAGTGTGGCACTAGTGCAAAGATAAGCAGACATAGCTTAAACAAAATAGGATCTGGAAATAGACCTTAGTATATTTTGTAGGGAAGGGATATATGTATACCTATGGCTGATTCATGTTGAGGTTTGACAGAAAACAACAAAATTCCATGAAACAATTATCCTTCAATTAAAACGTAAATAAATTAAAAACAATGCTGCATAAAGGTAAAACTATGACTCAGTGAGGAAATGTTTCATTCATTCCAACGAGTATTTTTGAGTAACTTTTTTTTTAATTGGAGTATAACTGCTTTGTAATTTTGGAGTTCTCACTGAAGAAGATGAATGCACATCCTTCTACTCCACCATCTTGCACTAAGTTGGACGGAAGTGGGTGAATTTAATTCTGATGACCATTATATCTACTGTGGGCAAGAATCCCTTAGAAGAAATGGAGTAGCCCTCGTAGTCAACAAAAGAGTTCAAAATGCAGTACTTGGGTCCAATCTCAAAAACAACAAAATGATCTCTGCTCATTTCCAAGGCAAACCATTCAATATCACAATAATCCAAGTCTATGCCCCAACCACTAATGCCAAAGAAGCTGAAGTTTAACAATTCTATGATGACCTACAAGACCTTCTAGAACTAACACCAAAAAAAATGTCCTTTTCATCATAGGAGACTGGAATGCAAAAGAAGAAAGTCAAGAGATACCTGTAGTAACAGGCAAGTTTGGCCTTGGAGTACAAAATGAAGCAAGGGAAAGGCTAAAAGAGTTTTGCCAAGAGAACACACTGGTCATAGTGAACACCCTCTTCCAACAACATAAGAGACGACTCTACATGTGGACATCCCCAGATGGTCAATAACAAAATCAGATTGATTATATACTTTGCAGCCAAAGATGCAGAAGCTCTATACAGTCAGCCAAAAAAAAAAAAAAAGACCGGGAGCTGACTGTGGCTCATATCATGAACTCCTTATTGGCAAGTGGAGACTTAAAATGAAGAAAGTAGGGAAAACCACTAGACCATTCAGGTATGACTTAAATCAAATCTCTTATGATTATACAGTGGAAATGACAAATAGGTTCAAGGGATTAGATTTAGACAGAGTGCCTGAAGAACTATGAACAGAGGTTTGTGACACTGTATGGGAGGTGGTGATCAAGATCAGCCCCAAGAAAAAGAAGTGCAAAAAGGCAAAACAGTTGTCTGACGAGGCCTCACAAATAGCTGAGAAAAGAAAAGTGAAAGGCAAAGGAGAAACGGAAAGATACACCCATCTGAATGCAGAGTTCCAAAGAATAGCAAGGAAAGATAAGAGAGCCTTTCTCTGTGATCAGTGCAAAGAAATAGAGGAAAACACTAGAATGGGAAGGACTAGAGATATCTTCAAGAAAATTAAAGATACCAAGGGGATATTTCAAGCAAAGATGGATACAATAAAGGACAGAAATGGTATGGACATAAGAGAAGCAGAAGATATTAAGAAGAGGTGGAAGAATACACAGAGAACTATACAAAAATAAATAACCAGTGCAAGTTTGATGCATGAGGCAGGGCACTCAAAGCTGGTGCTCTGAGGCTGTTCTGAGGGGAGGGAGGTGGGAAGGGGGTTCAGGAAGAGGGGACACATGTTCACCCATGGGTGGTTCATGTCAATGTATGGCAAAACCCACCACAATATTGTAAAGAAATTATCCTCCAATTAAAGTAAATAAATTAATTAAAAAAGAAGATCTTAATGACCCCGATAACCATGCTGATGTGATCACTCACCTAGAGTCAGACATTCTGGAATGCGAAGTCTAGTAGGCCTCAGGAAGCAACAATACGAACAAAGCTAGTGGAGGTGATGAAATTCCAGCTGAGCTATTTCAAATCCTAAAAGATGATGCTGTGAAAGTGCTGCACTTACTATGCCAGCAAATCTGGAAAACTCAGCAGTGGCCACAGGANAAAAAAAAAATCAGACCCAGGGCAATACTTAGCATTGGAAATTTACTGTCTTGCAGAGAGGGCTGAAGGTTTTGTTGTTGTGCTTACCTCCTCTGTGTAGGAATAATGAACATGTTTTTCCCAAATTGGTAAGCAGAAAACAACAGAAGGGGAGATTTAGGGATATTTGTTGTATGTAGCATCTTCCCTGGTGGCTGAGTTGGTAAAGAATATGCCTGCAATGCAGGAGACCCGGGATTGATCCCTGGGTTGGGAAGATCCCCTGGAGGAGGAAATGGCAACCCACTCTAGTATTCTTGCCTGGAGAATTCAATGGACAGAGGAGCCTGGCAGGCTACTGTCCATGGGGTTGCAGAGAGTCAGACATGACTGAGCGATCAACACTTTCACACTTTCACTTTCTTTCATTCTCCAAAAGAGGGGATGAGATCTAGAGTACAGTTGGAGGGGTGAGCTGCAGATGGGAAACAGGGCAGCTCTTGCAATAGGAATAAGAAGGAAAGGGTGGAATGGTGAGAACTAATCACAAGTGAGACAGGACACAGTTAAGAGACTTGCTGCCTAAACACTCCTATTTTCTCAGTAAATTGAAAGATGCATGTTGAGAGTCAAGCAGGTAGACGATATAATGAGAATAGATTAAGCTTTGAAATAGCCACTGTGGAGACTTAGAGAGCACGTAAATTAGGGAAATAACTGGATTACAGACATAGAAATGAGGACCTGGTGACTGTAATCACACTAGTCAACAGCTCCTTTTGTCCAGTATGAAAACCAGGGGCATCATTAGGAGATGAACAAGCCCGACACTGTAAACTCTCTATGGATCTATATGTGTTTGTGATAGAAATTTCCACTCTTTTCCCCCTTGTGGGTTCTCAACACCTGGTGACATTCACCAGCTACTGACAACCACTGAAGTATTGGCAGTTTTTCAACCATGTTGGCATTAAAGATTTCCCCTTGAGTCTTCTTGCATCAATGGTTATATGAATGCAGCATTTTGTAGGCCTCAGCATATATCTATCTGAGAGAAGATCTAAGTATTAGCTGCAGCACATAATTTAAGCAATGTCCTTTCCTGAAAGAAAAATACCTTTCACTTCTGGAAGTGTCCCCAGGAGACCTCACAGCCAAAGCCTATGTGCTCCACAAAGACTTCCACTGAGACTAGAAATGCTTCATTCAGGGTGTTTCATATGGAATATTTTTAGTAGCCATTGATTTCTGATAGAAACTGTGTATTATGCTCTCCTGTCCTTTCATTCATGTGCTCTTGAAAGCATTTTTGCTGAGCCTTAATAGGAAAAAAGTACCATAGGAGGCTCTGAAAGGACATGAATATAGAGATCTGAGTTTTATGGAAATCCCAAAGCATTGCAGACAAGGTCTGAATTCAGAGCTTGGCCAACTCCTGGAGGAAGGTGCCATAAGCTGGGAAATGACGATTGGAGTAAATTGCCTTTGCATTGAGGGACAGGAAGGCAGAAGAGCAGAGGCACATAGCCGACAAGCTGAGGCTAGTGAGGGACATTGTGTGCGTGCGTGCTTAGTTGCTTCAGTTGTGTCTGACTCTTTGTGACCCTATGGGCTGTAACCTGCCAGGCTCCTCCATCCATGGGATTCTCCAGGCAAGAGTACTGGAGTGGGCTGCCATTCCCATGTTCCCTGCAGTAGAAGTGTGGAGTCTTCACCACTGGACCACCAGAGAAGTCCCTGATTTTTTAATTTACTTTGAAAACAAAAGTTTTTCTTTCCCCACCAGAAAGGATGCTTCATGTGAGTGGAGATATTATCTGTCTTCACCAATATGTCTTTGCCTCCCAGATGCCCCCTGTCAAATAATAGGTGCTTGACAAATATTTGTTGAATGGATGCATAATGTTTCCCTTTATATAAATAGAAAAAATGATAGGAATAACAAACTAAGAGAGAAAATAATTTCAGAAGTTGTAATAAATTATCTAGACTAGTTCTGTCACTAACCAGCCATGTAAATTTCAGGGCATCACATAAGACCCCTATGCCTCATCTTTCTAACTGTGAAATAGGAATACTATTACTTTTCCTTTATTCTATAGTTTTGGACATAAAATTATATAATGGGTATAAAAGTGTTTTGGAAAATTAAAAGCAATGATTCAAATATAAGATCTTATTAGCAGATATTTCAGTATTATTGCTTTCAGTATTTTCTCTAACAGAGAACAGAATTGTTTTAGATTGGATTATCTATATAAATTATAAAGGTATTAAATTCTTGTTTTATTTATTTTTTTTATTCCTTGACATGGATTTGTGACTAAGATTGTTTGTTGGATATAGCTGTGATTTAGGAGTCTAAGAGAAACCCGGCCAGCTTTTCACTAGCTAAGTTTCCTTTCAATGAGTCCTGGATATTTTTTAAATGATAAAAAGGATAGTAAGAAAAAAGAAGGTATAGTTTCCAGAAAAATGCATCTAGAAGGAAGTTGAGTAATGTGTCTCAGAATTTTCATGGAGAGAGACAGGGTTTCCACACACACTAAATACATTAAGATATTTCAAAAGTCCCAGGTGACTGTACCTTCTAGCACATCATTAATCCATGTTTAAGGATTTTTGACAAAGGAAAACATCCTTTGCTCTTTTAGGGCCTTTACATGGTTCTTTCTCTGAGAATTTCGTTTTGAAAAGTTGCCATCCCTTCTGTATTCTATGAAAAGGTGCCTCTCTGTTCCCACTGAAAGTTTGTGAGTCAGAATTGAGTGGTTTCGTGTTGGAATGGCCAAGAAGAAAAACAATTAGAAATAAAAATATGAAGTAAATGTCTTTGACAAGACTGAGTGTGAGAGGAAAGAGAGGGCAATACTCTAGGTCCTGGGTACTGAAGGTGCCCTGTAAAGAGGACCGCAGTTAGAGTCACTTAGAACTCCAAGCAGCAGAGACCAGGGGAAGAGCAGAGGGGGCGATGCTGGCTAGACTACGCAACGTACACGAGAAGTAACATGTGACAAAGTAAAAACTAAGTTTGCATGAAGTCATTATTTAGGCAACATTCACTTTCTTTTCATAATCACTCCCATCCTTGAGGCTGCTGGTTGTCCTTCTGTCAAACAGCCTGGGATGGGTGTCTCTTTTCTCCTGATGTGGTGGAAGTCACCTGGATTTTGAAGTTAGACAAGCTTGGGTCCGAATTCTTCTGCCTCCTCATAGTTGTGTGACTTGGGACACATTACATAACTCCTATATGCAACAGTTTCTTCAACTGCGAGAGGGGAAAAAGCATCCTTCTTGAGAGCTGGAAAGTGAAAGTATTAGTCACTCAGTTGTGTGACTCTGCGGCTTCATGGACTGTAGCTTGTCAGGCTCCTCTGTCCATAGAGTTCTTCAGGCAAGAATACTGGAGTGGGTTGCCATTCCCTTCTCCATGAGATCTTCTCAACCCAGGATCAAACCCAAGTTTCCTGCATTGCTGGCAGATTCTTTACCATCTGAGGATTGGTGGAAGGATTAAAACTATCCAGCAGAGCAAGTGGTGCGTTCCTTGTACTCAGCTTACAACTCTTGTTCCTCTCCCCATCTTACTTCTGCTGCCTCTCTGATTATTGGTCATGTCAGTATTTGATGATCACTTTTTTACCATAAGTCAAACATATGAGATAGTGAAAAGAAAGAAAGGAGTTAGAGAGCTCCACAGTGGAAAATCTTACAAACTCAGCATCTCTCTTCTCCAAGAAGTCATTCATTTACTTTGTTAAATTATTAATATGGAGTCACTGACAACACAGGCTTTGTCTAGTTGTGGCAAGTGGGGGCTGCTTTTCTTTTTGGTGTGTGGGCTTCTCATTGTGTTGGCTTCTCTTGTTGTGGAGCGCAGAGTTTAGAGCACACAGTCTCTGTAGTTGCTGCTCGCGGGCTCTAGAACACAGACTCAGTAGTTGTGGTGCCTGGGCTTAGTTGCTCCGCAAAATGTGGAATCTTCCCAGAACAGGAATCTAACCTGTGTTCCCCGCATGGGCAGGCAGATTCTTATCTCCTGCACCACCAGGGAAGTTTAAGACAATCTTTATGCTTACTAGGATGTAAATTTTTCCAACTGAGGAAGCAATAGGAGCCTTTTCTGTGATTTTCTTTAGCACACCAGCTGTTAAAGAAAAATTACTNATCTAACCTGTGTTCCCTGCATGGGCAGGCAGATTCTTATCTCCTGCACCACCAGGGAAGTTTAAGACAATCTTTATGCTTACTAGGATGTAAATTTTTCCAACTGAGGAAGCAATAGGAGCCTTTTCTGTGATTTTCTTTAGCACACCAGCTGTTAAAGAAAAATTACTCAATTGAATCATTTTCTACCCACATAATTTATATTACCTGTACAACTTGACAGTGACTTTACAGAGAAGACATTACAAAATAGCTATTGACCACTGGACAGTATTGACATTTTATGTAAAGTTTCTTTACAAATTAACTCCATGAATTCTTACAACAAGCACATGAGGTAGATATATTATTTTCTTTGTAAGTAAAGAAGTGGAGGTTTAGAAAAGTCAAGTGCCTTGGCTTATGGCTACCCAGTAAACATCTGGAATGCACATTTACACCATTTTGACTCTAAAATCCATGCCCTGTTTAATAAAACAGTCAAATAAGTCTAATCTAAGTAGGGCTGCTTTCTTTGAGAAGTTTTGTTTGAGTAGTTCACTGATAGCTGGAGAGATCACTTACACAGAATGTTTGTTTCTCAGTGATGTTGGATAAGTTGAGTCTGGCTGTGCTCTGCTTTGATCCTGTATTTTTTTCATTAGGCTGCACTCACTTTCACCTTTTACTTTGGTTGTCACTGACCTGGCAAGCAAACCTAGGGCATTGTGTCCCAGTTTTAGAGGCAAGAAAAAAAAAAGTTGCTTTATTTAAAAATCCTGCTATGTCTGAAGTTTTTCTAGGGAGCTTTAAGCCCTTATTAAAGGCAACTCCATGAAATTTCAAACTATGCATTACACAAAGATTTTTACCAAATAAATGTTTAAAGATTTCATAGACTTGAAAACCATCTTATCTCTAGCAAGACAGAGAATAACAAGCCTGTATGACTAACTCAAGGAAACCTTATATTTCCCCTTAGTTGCTTTCAGTCCTATTCTCAACTCAATTTGTCCACACCATCTCTTTTACTATCATTCTCATTCAAACTAACCCCCTGCCCCATGATGTGACCCCCTACTTAAGTCTTTAATTTCCTGGTAACCACTATGATTTACTACACTATGGATTTTGTTTTTTGACCAGAGTGAGTTTATTTTTCTTGTTTTCCCTCAGCTCTTCCCTTGACCATCTTATATATAGCTTCCTAGGTCTTAGCTTAATTGCTATTTCTTCAGAGTGATGTTCCCCAAACATCACTTCTAAAGTGGCCATCAAGCCATTATACAACTCATCTGTGTCTTATACTTCCCCCTCACAGTCAATGGTATACTGATTGTTTTATTGTTTATTTACTAGTTTATTATTTCTTGATTTTCTCCATGAAAGAAGCAACTGTTTCAACTTTCCTCAGTATCTTCAGCACCATGGATAGTGCCAGATATCTACTGGAAGCTCATGGATTGCTTGTGGAGGTTTTCATTTATATTAAGGAAGGAAGGTTACTCTAAAAGACAAGAAAACAATCAGAAGTATATTCTTATGAAAAAAATTGTAGTGTGCATGACAGTCAAAATGGCTGTCACAAAAACATCCACAAACAATAAATGCTGGAGAAAGTGTGGAGAGAAGTGAACCCTCATACACTATTGGTGGGAATGTAATTTGGTATAGCCACTATGGAGAATAGTATGAAGGTTCCTTAAAAAACTTAAAATAGAGCTATGATATGACCCTGCAATCCCGCTCTTGGAGATATATCCAGTACCGTTTACAATACTCAAGACATGGAATCAACCTAAATGTCCATCGACAGGGGACTGGATAGAGAAGATGTGGTATATAAATACAATGAACTATTACTCAGCCTTTAAAAAGAATGAAATAATACTATTTGCAACAATATGGATGGACCTAGAGACTATCATACTGAGTGAAGTAAGTCAGACAGAGAAGAAGAAATATCGTTATGACACACCACGCTTATGGCAGAAAATGAAGCGGAACTAAAAAGCCTCTTGATGAAAGTGAAAGAGGAGAGTGAAAAAGTTGACTTAAAGCTCAACATTCAGAAAATGAAGATCATGGTATCTGGTCCCATCACTTCATGGCAAATAGATGGGTAAACAGTGGAAGCGGTGTCAGACTTTGGTTTTTTGGGCTCCAAAATTACTGCAGATGGTGATTGTAGCCATGAAATTAAAAGACACTTACTCCTTGGAAGGAAAGTTATGACCAACCTAGAGAGCATATTGAAAAGCAGAGACATTACTTTGCCGACTAAGGTCCGTCTAGTCAAGGCTATGGTTTTTCCAATGGTCATGTATGGATGTGAGAGTTGGACTGTGAAGAAGGCTGAGCGCTGAAGAATTGATGTTTTGAACTGTGGTGTTGGAGAAGACTTGAGAGTCCCTTGGACTGCAAGGAGATCCAACCAGTCCATTCTGAAGGAGATCAGCCCTAGGATTTCTTTGGAAGGAATGATGCTGAAGCTGAAGCCCCAGTACTTTGGCTACCTCATGTGAAGACTTGACTCATTGGAAAAGACTGTGATGCTGGGAGGGATTGGGGGCGGGAGGAGAAGGGGACAACAGAGGATGAGATGGCTGGATGGCATCACTGACTCGATGAACGTGAGTCTGAGTGAATNTTTTGAACTGTGGTGTTGGAGAAGACTTGAGAGTCCCTTGGACTGCAAGGAGATCCAACCAGTCCATTCTGAAGGAGATCAGCCCTAGGATTTCTTTGGAAGGAATGATGCTGAAGCTGAAGCCCCAGTACTTTGGCTACCTCATGTGAAGACTTGACTCATTGGAAAAGACTGTGATGCTGGGAGGGATTGGGGGCGGGAGGAGAAGGGGACAACAGAGGATGAGATGGCTGGATGGCATCACTGACTCGATGAACGTGAGTCTGAGTGAACTTCGGGAGTTGGTGATGGACAGGGAGACCTGGCATGCTACGATGGGGTTGCAAAGAGTCGGACATGATTGAGTGACTGAACTGAACTGAACTGAAAAATAAATAATACAGTGAACTTATTTACAAAAACAGAATGAACTTATGATTGCCGGGGGAAAGAATGGGAAAGAGATAGTTAGGGAGTTTGGGATCAACATCTCTGCTGTATTTAAAACGGATAACCAACAAGATCCTACTGTGTAGCACATGGAATTCTGCTCAATGTTATGTGGCAGCCTGGGTGGCAGAGGAGTTTGGGGGAGAATGGTTACATTTATATGGATGGGTCCCTTAACTGTTCACCTGACACTATCACAACGTTGTTAATTGACTCTACTCCAATATAAAATAAGTTTTTTTTAAAAAGATGAAAGTGTGCATATATAATATATATGATGTCTATCTGTCCATAATTAATTGATTAATCATTGGCTTTTTAAAAACGTAATCTAGATCATATCATTCTAGATACCTTTCAAGGCTTAAAAAGGCTGTGCATAATTTGCTTTCTCCACATATATTTTGCTTTTTCCACATATATATTCACCAGGTATGTTATCTCCTGTTGCTGCTGCTGCTGCTGCGAAGCCACTTCAGTTGTGTCCGACTCTGTGCGTCCCCATAGACAGCAGCCCACCAGGCTCCCCCGTCCCTGGGATTCTCCAGGCAAGAACACTGGAGTGGGTTGCCATTTCCTTCTCCAATGCATGAAAGTGAAAAGTGAAAGTGAAGTTGCTCAGTTGTGTCCGACTCAGCGACCCCACGGACTGCAGCCCACCAGGCTCCTCTGTCCATAGGATTTTCCAGGCAAGAGTACTGGAGTGGGGGTGCCATTGCCTTCTCCGTGTTGTCTCCTATTATATATATTTGCCAGATATATTATCTCCTATTATTTTCTTTCCTACTCACTCTTGTCTGGTCATTCTGACCTCTGTGCTGTTTCTCAAATATGCAGGCATTTTACTGGCAACAGCGCTCCTTCTGCTTGTGATGTTCTTTTCTTAGATGCATCCCTTGCCTACTTCAAGTCTTTGCTCAAACATTTCCATTTCAGTAAAGTAGTGCTAATCTCTGTATCTGAAATTTCAATCCATGCCATTGCAGATTTTTCATATCCTCAATCCCCTTTATTTTGCCTGTTATTCTCCACAGTATTTATCAGCTTACTTTTTATATGTTTATATATTTTATACAGTTGCTTATTTTTTGCTTGTATTTATTGTTTATTGTCTGCCTCTCTCTAGTAGAATATAAACTAGAACAGGAAAGGTATAGATTTTTAACTGTTTTTATTTCACTCTTATATCCCAAGTTCCTCAAGTGGTCCCCAGGATGTGATAGGTTTTCAATTCTCTTTGTTGAAATAAACAAACATATGTTAACAAATTAAATGTTTTATGTTTCAAGAACCTTAAGTTCTGATAAATTCTGTGGCTGCTCGTATTTGATTTCTAAATCTGTTTACTATAATCTCAAATTTGGAATTCAACCTACCCGTTAACCTATCTTGAAATTTTAAATCACCAAGGATAAAAGGAGGACTGAAATGTGTTTAAAAAGAAAAAGGAAAAAGGGTTTACCTACATGTGAATGAAAAATCAGATCTTATTTGTTGTCAAAAAAAAATCTTCAGTGTTTAAAGGAAAGTAATTTTGGTAGAACTCTATACATTTCTAAATTATCAACCCACTCTAAGAGCAAAACGGAGGGGCTTTTCAGAATGCAATGATTTAAAAGGTTTATCTCCCATAAAGTTGCTTGAGGTTATATTCCAGAAAAATGAAAAAGGAATCTTAAGAAAGTGATGTCGAAGAAACAGTGGGCCTAAAACAGTAATGCCATAAAAAGAAACCATATGTTGAGAGCTATACTGCTAGCCTGAAATACAACTGAAGGCAATTAGAACAGAAAGTCCTGTGATGATTCCGTTAGACACTAAAGTGAGTGCCATTACAATTTGTATGAGAAAGAAAGTGGGAAATTTTAAAGATATGATGTAGGCACAAGTTTATTTTTTTCTTTTTCAAGAGAAAGAAAAGACAATGAGAAATTCTGTATAAAAATGTTATGACCCAAGTTTCAGAAAAAATGGACAAATGGTTTGTAATAGTAAATGATATGAATAAAAAGAGAAACCATATTATTATTATTTAACCAATTTGCATTGTTTACAGCAGAAATCAATAAATATTGGAAAACAATTATCCTCCAACTAGAAAGAATAAGAAAATAAATGGCTGGGGTTTTAATCTTGAATTTCTAATTTTCTTGTTACCCAGCAGCCAGTTCAGTTTTGTTTTAAGTTTAAGCTTGACTTTTGGCCAAAACTGTATTATTCTGCTCTGTACATCCTTTTGTCCATATCAAAGGTTGGGAGGTCATTAGTGTTCCTATTCCTTTCAGGTTTGTCAGTTGCTGTATGCATTTCAGCCAGTCCATGTTTTGTTTTGAATCTATTTGATGAAGATTCATGACTACTTTTATTTATTTATTTTTCTTTTTATTTTTTTATTGAAGGATAATTGCTTTACAGAATTTTCCTGCCTTCTGTCAACCCTCAACATGAATCAGCCATGGGTGTACATATATCCCCTCCCTTTTGAACTTCCCTCCCATCTCCCTCCCCATCCCACCCCTCTAGGTTGATACAGAGCCCCTGTCTGAGTTTCCTGAGCCATATAGCAAATTCCTGTTGGCTATCTATTTTACATGTAAGTTTCCATGTTACTCTTTCCATACAGCTCACCCACTCTATCCATTCATCTGTTGATGAACATCTAGGTTGCTTCCTTGTTCTAGCTATTGTAAATAGTGCTGCAGTGAACAATGGGATACATGTCTTTTTCAATTTCGGTTTCCTCAGAGTATATGTCTAGGAGTGGGATTGCTGGATCATATGGTGGTATTATTCCTAGTTTTTTAAGGAATCTCTACACAGTCTTCCATAGTGGTTGTATCAATTTACATTCCCACCAACAGTGCAAGAGTGGTCCCTTTTCTCCACACTCTCTCCAGCATTTATTGTTTGTAGACTTTTTGATGACGGCCAGTTTGACTGGTGTGAGGTGATATCTCATTGTGGTTTTACTTGCATTTCTCTAATAATGAGCGATGTTGAGCATCTTTTCCTGTGTTTGTTAGCCATCTATATGTCTTCTTTGGAGAAATGTCTGTTTAGGTCTTTTCCTCACTTTTTGATTGGATTGTTTGTTTTTTTGGCATTGAGTTGTATGAGCACCTTGTATATTTTGGAAATTAATCCTTTGTCAGTTGTTTCATTTGCCATTATTTTTTCCCATTCTGAGGGTTGTCTTTTCACCGTGCTTATTGTTTCCTTTGCTGTGCAAAAACTTTTAAGTTTAATCAGGTCTCACTTGTTTATTTTTGTTTTTATTTCTATTACTCTAGGAGGTGGGTCATAGAGGATCTTGCTTTGATTTATATCACGAGTATTTTGCCTATGTTTTCCTCTGAGAATTTTATAGTTTCTGGTCTTACATTTATATCTTTAACCCATTTTGAGTTTATCTTTGTGTATGGTGTTAGGAACTGTTCTAATTTCATTCTTTTACATATAGCTGTCCAGTTTTTCCAGCACCATTTATTGAAGAGGCTGTCTTTGCCCCATTGTATATTCTTGTCTCATTTGTCAAAAATAAGGTACCCATAGGTGCATGGGTTTATATCTGGGCTTTCTATCTTGTTCCATCAATCTATATTTCTGTTTTTGTGCCAGTTTCATACTGTCTTGATGACTATAGCTTTGTAGTATAATCTGAAGTCAGTAAGGTTGATTACTCCAGCTCCATTCTTTCTCAAGACTGCTTTGGCTATTTGGGGTCTTTTGTGTTTCCATATGAATTGTGAATTTTTTTTGTTCTAGTTCTGTGAAAAATGCCATTGGTAATTTCATAGAGATTGCACTGGATCCATATTGGAGAAGGCAATGGCAATCCACTCCAGTGTTCTTGCCTGGAAAATCCCGGGGACAGAGGAGCCTGGTGGGATGCCATTTACAGGGTCCCATAGAGTTGGACACAACTGAAGAGACTTAGCAGCAGCAGCACTGAATCTGTAGATTGTGTTTGGTAGTATAGTCATTTCCATAATATTGATTCTTCCTACCAAGGAACACGGAATCTCTCTCTGTCTGTTTATGTCATCTTTGATTTCTTTCATTCAGTTCAGTTCAGTCGCTCAGTCATATGCTACTCTTTGCAACCCCATGAATTGCAGCATGACAGGCTTCCCTGTCCATCACCAACTCCTGGAGTTCACCCAAACTCACATGCATCAAGTCGATAGTGCCATCCAGCCATCTCATCCTCTGTCATTCCCTTCTCCTCCTGCCCCCAATCCCTCCCAGCATCAGGGNCTATGTACAGCGTCATGTCATCTGCAAACAGTGAGAGTTTTGCTTCTTCTTTTCTGATCTGGATTCCTTTTATTTCTTTTTCTTCTCTGATTGCTATAGCTAGGACTTCCAAAACTATGTTGAATAATAGTGGTGAAAGTGGACACCCTTGTCTTGTTCCTGACCTTAGCGGGAATGCTTTCAGTTTTTCACCACTGTGATAATGTTTGCTGAAGGCTTATATATATGGCTTTTACTATATTGAGGTAGGTTCCTTCTATGCTCATTTTTTGAAGAGTTTTAACCATAAATGGGTGCTGAATTTTGTCAAAGGCTATCGAGATTATCATATGATTTTTATCTTTCAATTTGTTAATATGGTATATTACATTGATTGATTTGTGTGTATTGCATTCCTGGAATAAACCCAACTTGATTATGATGTATGAGCTTTTTGATGTGTTGCTGAATTCTGTGCTAATATTTTGTTGAAGATTTTTACATCTATGTTCATCAGTGATATTGGCCTGTAGTTNCTGAATTTTGTCAAAGGCTATCGAGATTATCATATGATTTTTATCTTTCAATTTGTTAATATGGTATATTACATTGATTGATTTGTGTGTATTGCATTCCTGGAATAAACCCAACTTGATTATGATGTATGAGCTTTTTGATGTGTTGCTGAATTCTGTGCTAATATTTTGTTGAAGATTTTTACATCTATGTTCATCAGTGATATTGGCCTGTAGTTTTCTTTCTTGTGTGTTATCTTTGGTATCAAGGTGATGGTGGCCTCATACAAAGAATTTGGAAGTGATCCTTTCTGTGCAATTTTTTGAAAGATTTTTAGGAGGATAGGCATTAGCTCTTCTCTAAATGGTTGATAGAATTCTCCTGTGAAGCCATCTGGTCCTGGGCTTTTTGTGGGGGGGGGAGATTTTTTTAATCACAGCTTAAATTTCAGTGCTTGTAATTGGGTTGTTCATAATTTCTGTTTCTTCCTGGTTCAATCTTGGAAGATTGAACCTTACTAAGAATCTGTCTATTTCTTCCAGGTTATCCATTTTATTGCCAGATAGTTGTCTGTAATAGTCTCTTATAATCCTTTGTCTGTTATAATCTCTTCTGCATTGTCTGTTATAATCTCTCCTTTTTCATTTCTAATTTTGTTAATTTGATTATTCTCTCTTTTTTTCCTTGATGAGCCTGGCTAAAGGTTTGTCAATTTTCTTTATCTTCTCAAAGAACCAGCTTTTAGTTTTATTTATCTTTACTATTGTTTCTTTCATTCCTTTTTCATTTATTTTTGCTCAGATATTTATGACTTCTTTCCTTCTACTACTTTTTTTTTTTTTTTTTTGGTTTGTTCTTTTTCCATTTAGGTGTAAAGTTAGGTTGTCTATTCAATGTTTTTCTTGTTTCTTGAGGTAGAATTTTATTGCTATAAACTTCCCTCTTAAGACTGCTTTTACTGTATCCCATAGGTTTTGAGTTGTCATGTTTTCATTGTCATTTGTTTCTAGAAATTTTTTGATTTCCCTTTTGGTATTTCAGTAACCTGTTGGTTATTTAGAAATGAGTTGTTTAATCTCCATGTGTCTGTGCTTCTTACAGGTTTTTTCTTGTAATTGATATCTAGTCTCATAGTGTTGTCATTGGAAAAGATGCTTGATAGAACTTCAATTTTTTAAAATTTACTGAGGTTCAATTTGTGACCCAAGATGTGGTCTATCCTGGAGAATATTCCATGTACTCTTGAGAAGAAGGTGTATTCTTCAGCATTTGGATAGAACGTCCCAAAGATATCAATGAGATCCATCTCACCTAATGTATCACTTAAGACTTGTGTTTCCTTGTTAATTTTCTGTTTTGATGATCTGTCCATTGATGTGAATGGGGTGTTAAAGTCTCCTACTATTACTGTGTTACTGTCAATTTCTCCTTTTATGTCTGTTAGTGTTTGTCTTATGTACTGAGGTGCTCCTATGTTGGGTGCATAGATATTTACACTTGTTATGTCTTCCTCTTGGATTGATCGTTATGTAGTGTCCTTCCTTATCTCTTGTAATCTTCTTTATTTTAAGGCCTATTTGGTCTGATATGAGGATTGCTACTCCAGCTTTCTTTTGCTTCCCATTTGCATGGAATATATTTTTCCATCCTCTCATTTTCAGTCGTCTGGGTCTTTAGGTCTGAAGTGAGTTTTTTGTAGACAGCATATATATGGGTCTTATTTTTGTATCCATTCTGTGTCTTTTGGTTGGAGCACTTAATCCATTTACATTTAAAGTAATTATTGATATATATGTTCCTATTGCCATTTTCTTAATTGTTTGGGGTAGATTTTGTAGATATTTTTTCTTCTCTTGTATTTCTTGACTATATAAGTCCCTTTAATAATTGTAAAGCTGGTTTGGTGGTACTGAATTCTCTTAACTTTTGCTTGTCTGAAAAGCTTTTTATTTCTCCATTAGTTTTGAATGAGATCCTTGCCAGGTACAGTAATGTTAATTGTAGATTTTCCCCTTTCAGTACTTTAAATATATCCTACTATTCCCTTCTGGCCTGCAGAGTTTCTGTTGAAAGATCAGCTGTTAAGTGTATGGGGTTTCCCTTGCATGTTACTTATTGCTTCTCCCTTGCTGATTTTAATATTCTTTCTCTGTATTTAGTCTTTGTTAGTTTGATTAGTATGTGTTTTGGCATGTTCATCCTTGCGTTTATCCTCTATGGGACTCTTTGTGTCTCTTGAACTCGATTGACTATTTTCTTTTCCATGTTGGGGAAATTTTCAACCATAATCTCTTCAAAAATTTTCTCATACCCTTTATTTTCCTGTTTTTCTTCTGGGACCCCTATAATTTGAATGCTGGTGCATTTAATGTTGCCCCAGAGGTCTCTGAGACTATCCTTAGCTCTTTTCATTCTTTTTACTTTATTCTGCTCTTCAGAAGTGATTTCTACCATTTTATATTCCAACTCACGGATTCATTCTTCTGCTTCAGATATTCTGCTATTGATTCCATCTAGAGTATTTTTAATTTCAGTAATTGTGTTGTTTATCTCTGTATGTTTATTCTTTAATTCTTCTAGGTCTTTGTTAATTGATTCTTGTATTTTCTCCATTTTGTTTTCAAGGGTTTTTTTTTAATCATCTTTACTATCATTATTCTGAATTCTTTTTCAAGTAGTTTGCCTATTTTGTCTTCATTTATTTGGACATCTGGGTTTCTAGTTTGTTCCTTCATTTGTATAGTATTTCTCTGCCTTTTCATTTTTTTTTTAACTTATTGTATTTGAGATCTCCTTTTCCCAGGCTTCAAGTTTGAATTCTTTCTTCCTTTTGGTTTCTGCTGGTGGCTTAGAGGGTAAAGCGTCTGCCTGCAGTGTGGGAGACCTGGGTTCGATCCCTGGGTTGGGAAGATCCTCTGGAGAAGGAAATGGAAACCCCCTCCAGTACTCTTGCCTGGAAAATCCCATGGACAGAGAAGCCTGGTAGGCTACATTCCATGGGGTCACAAAGAGTCAGACAGGATTAAGTGACAACACCTTTCTCTTAAGGTTGGTCCAGTGGTTTGTGTAAGTGGTTTGTATAGGATGAGATTTGTGTTGAGTTTTTGTTTCTTTGTTTGTTTGTTTTCCTCTGATGGGCAAGGCTGAGTGAGGTGGTAATCCTGTCTGCTGATGATTGGGTTTGTGTTTTTGTTTTGTTTATTGTTTAGATGAGGCATCCTGCACAGCACTGCTACTGTGGTTGGGTGACGCCAGGTCTTGTATTCAAGTGGTTTCCTTGTGTGAGTTCTCACTATTTGATACTCCCTAGGGTTAATTCTCTGGGTCTAGGGTCTTGGAGTCAGTGTTCCCACTCCAAAGGCTCAGGGCTTGATCTCTTTCCAACAAAAGGAACTAGATGATGTTCACACATGGAAAACATGTCTATGTCCTTCACAATCACCATCTCATCATGGTCTTCATCAAATATAGCATCATTTAGAGCTTCTGTTTTTGTAGAGGTAGAAGGAAACTTCTAGGGGAAATTCCACACAAAATGAAAATTATACCTAATGAAATTTCTTTTGCATGAATGATAATAGTAATTAGCACTATCGTGGATGTTTTGTGATCAGCACCAAAAATCAGAGTTCTCTGAGGAAGTCAGAATTGCACAGCCAAGGCATTGTCTGGAGGACAGCATTTAAAAATGATGGAAGAAGACCTAGAACACTGAACATGTGCCCAACTGAAGCGACAGGAGACAGAGAATTGGGTCTGCCTACTGCTTTCAAAATTAAGACAGAAAAAGACAGAGAGTGAAACCTAACAAGGTTTATTTTATTAAGGCAAGTTTACTTACAATGAAAATTAGAGATAGAAGGGCATTGTTTGATGTCGTTACCTATATTCCATCATTCCAGAAATTTCCCTCACTCCCCTTTCCAAAAGTCCTTGCTCACAGTCCTTGTTCTGTGTTTCTTTCATCATGGATCAGCTTTTCTACTTCTAGAACTTTATTTAAATGAAATAACATGGCTCTTTTGTTTCCATTTTTGGATCACCATACTTTTTTTTTTTTTAGATTTAAGCACAATTGCTAGTATTCTTACTGTGCTAATTTTTATTGTTTTATAGTATTTTTTATATGTGTATATCACAATTTGTTCCTTCTTTCTCCTATTGATGAATGTTCTGGTTATGTCCAGTTTTGGGCTATCTAGGATGAAGCTACCACAAATATTCTTATACACATATTTTTGCAAACATTTGGCTTTATTATTCTGTGGGTAAATATGCATGACCATAATTGCTGAGTCATAGGATAGGTATATGTGCAGTCTTATAAGAAACTGCCTAATAGTTTTGCAAAGAAACATTTTACATTCCTAACAGTAGTGTAGGTGCGAGAGTTTAGGTTAACCACATCCCTGTTAATATTTAACCAACTGCTGTTGGTTAACCAACATTCAATTTTAAATCCCAACATTCAGGCCAACTACTATTAATCTCTTACATTTTAGACATTTTAGTGAGTTTGTAATGGTATTTAAAAATGGTTTTAGTTTGAGTTTCATTTGTGATTAAAGATGCTGAATGCTTCTTCATATGCTTGTTGGCCATTTTCAGATATTTCTTTTCAAAGTGTTCAAGGTTTTTGCCCATTAAAAAAAATTACTTTCTTTTTTACTATTAACTATAGAGATTCTTATTGTATTCTGGAAAGAGGTCCTTAATTAGATCTATGTATTGTGAAATTGTCCCTTTGTCTATGGTTTTACCTATTTATTCTCCTATAGTTTTTTCTTTTATGAGCTGAAGTGCTAAATTTTGATGAAATTGAATTTATCATTATATGTTTATGATGAGTGCCTTTTGTGTCCATCCAAGAAATTTCTGCCTAATCCAATGAAGGTATTCTCCCATGTTTTCTTATAGAAGCTTTATAGATTTTTTTCCTTTGGTCTATGATCCATTTGAAATTAACTTTTGTGTATGGGTGAGATAAGGACTGAAATTCAATCGTATAGATATCTAGTTGTTTCAGTACAATTTGTTGAAAAATCTTTTCTTTCCCCCATGAATTGTTTTGATGCCTTTATAAGTGAGGGTGCATTTCTGTACTCTTTTCCATTCCTTTTTTTTTGTTCACTTTCTCCCAACACCAAAATACTTCGATTACCGTGGCTTCACATTAAATATTATGACATGAGAATGCAAATCTTCCAACTAGAACCTACCGAGATTGTTTCAGCTGCTCTAGGTCCTTTATACTTCCCAATAAATTTTAGAATCAACTTGTCAATTTCTACAAAAAGCCTACTGTGCTTTTATTGGGAATGTGTTAAATATAGAATGTGTTAATCTGAAGAGAACTGACATCTTAAAAATACTGAATCTTCCAAGACTGAAAGAAGATATATCTCTCCATTTATATTTATATTTTAAATTTCTCTCAGAAAGTTGATATGCTTTTTGGTGTAGAAGTACAAAATATCTCTTATTACATTTATATCCAAGTGTTTTATTTTTTTAATACAATTGCAAAATGTATTACTTAAAAATTTTCCAATTGTTTACTGCTTGTTTTACAAATAAACTGATATTTAGGTATATTATACTTATCTTTCATGATTTTACTAAGTTTGCTTACTAGCTCTGGTAGGTATTTTGCATATTTCTTATGATTTCCTATGTTTACATCACATCTGCAAAAAACTAGTTTTGCTTTCCAATCTGTATGGCTCATATATCTTTTTCTTCATTTAGTGCACTAGCTACGAGCTTCAGTCTTATTTTGAACAGAATTTTAAGAGCAAATAATGACTTAACAACTTCCACGTTTAATGAAAAAATACAATCCTAAGTAGCATAAACACAAAAAAGGCTACATTATAGTAAAATATCTAAAAACCAAGTTTATAAGAGAAAATCTTAAAAGATATATTTGTTATATGGGAGCAAAGGTAAAAATTATCATTAGTTCTCATCAGAAGTAATGCAAGCCTGAATGCCATGGACTAACATTTTCAAAGTGATTGACAGTGGAACGAAAGTTGTCAACCTCGCATTTCTGCATTCATTCATTTTTTCTTTTTAAATGAAGGTAAAATAAAGACACTGTCAGATAAACAAAAGCTAAGAGAATTTGCCTCTGTAGGCTTCCCTGGTGGCTCAGATGGTAAATAATCTGCCTGCTGTGTGGGAGAGTTGGGTGCAATCCCTGGGTTGGGAATATCCCCTGGAGGAGGGCATGGCAACCCACTCCAGTATTCTTGCCTGGAGAATCCCCATGGACAGAAGAGCCTGTTGGGCTACAGTCCATGTGGTCGGAAAGAGTCAGGCACTACTGAGTGGCTAAGCACACAGGGTTTTACTACAAGAAATGTTAGCAGGAGTTCTTCAGGATAATGGAAAAGTGTATTAGTAGATATTTAGACCTACCTGATGGAATGAAGAGCAGCTAAAATGATAAACATGTTGGTATATATAAAAGAATTTTTGAATTTGTTAATTTATTTAAAAGATACTTGACTATTCAGAGCAAACAAATATTTACAATACATTGTAGGGTTTCTAACACTTGGAGAAGTGAAATGTATGATGATATTACTGCAAAGTGGAGATTGGAGTCATTATCTAAATGTTATAGCTTTAAAGATAAGATGTCATAGTATTAATTCAGGACAGAAAGTGTTTCAATTAAAGATGCACATTGTAATTGTTAGAGCAATCACTAAATACTTAAACAAAATGTTATGGCTAAAGTATTCAACAAAAGAGATTAAACAAAATTTTAAAAATCAGTTACTCCAAAAGAGTGTGAATCTTTCACTTGGTAGCACAGAATTACATATCCTTTTAAAAATAATAGTTTAACAGTAATATAAGCTAAAATTTTCAAATATTGTTTATTGTTTCTGACTTTTTAGCTGTCAGTATTTAGGAGAAACATTTTAATTCTCTTTAATTTTTAATAAAGAATATAATTTCTTTAATTTTTAATTAAAGAAGTCTTTAATTCTCAATTAAAGAAGTCTTTAATTCTCTGAAAAAATTCAGTTTCTTCAACTGAAAAACAAGTTATTAGATGACATGATTTCTAAGATCCAAGTGATTCTTCATATTTCTAGTTTTTAAGACTTGTCCTTTAATTTAGATTATTATTTAAGCAGAATTTCAACTAGTTCTTTCTTAGTGGGAAACAGAGTCTGGTGTAACCCGTGTTGCTTGTGTGTTTTCAGATTTATGTGGGTCCAAGAAAATAGGCATGCTTGAGGTCTCCTTGGTAGCCTCATTATCGATGAGAATCTGCTTTCACCTGACTTAATGGTTTCCTTAATTGAGCCAAGGAGTGCAGAAATGATAGTTTCACTCTTCTGAGAGCATCTTATGATCTCAGTGGCATTTGTGGTTTCCTGAATAATTAATCTGGGACTAGGATAACATTGCTTACTGTAACCTGTAAGTCCCCTGTGTTACCACTCCATGGCCATAAAATAGGTTATATTCCCTTTTGTATTTTTTTTTCCCAGCATGCTGCTGCTGCTGCTAAGTTGCTTCAGTCATGTCCAGCTCTATGTGACCCCAGAAATGGCAGCCCACCAGGCTCCCCCATCCCTGGGATTCTCCAGGCAAGAACACTGGAGTGGCTTGCCATTTCCTTCTCCATTTTCCAGCATGAGCCTGCACCAACTTGCTGGAAACTAACCCTCAGAATCTGGTAGTTTCTACAACTAGGTGTCCAACCTAAAACAAATTCCACAAATACCTCTTTATGGTCCCTTCAATTTGTCAACACGCTGCTTCTGAAGCTTGTAATATGGCTGTTCTTCAGGTTCTCTTGCTTTGTCTCTTTCTGTGTGTCTGTCTTTTCCTCTTTCTGTGTGTCTCTTATTCTTCTGCTTTTGGTCATGAAGGGGGCAAAATACTACAGCTAAATCCTCTCAGCATAATTGAGACCATGACTATGACTTTTAACAGACTTTGATGAAGGCTTGGAGCAATAATAATGGAATTTAGAGGTGCTGTAAGTGGATGCCAAAGGTACAGGTGCAAATTTGACAAGAGTTCCTTAACAGGTCAACCTCCTGGACCACAGCATCTTAGCTGTAATCCATTCTCTCAAAATGGTTGATCCACAGGATGCTGGCTCTCCACATACATGATTCTAGTGCCTTGACATTGAAATGTTTGCTACCACTGCCAAAAGGAAAACTAAGTACTCCATGACTGAGCTTTCCAAATGAAACAACAGAAGTAAGAGTCCTATCTTTGCCTCATTTTTTTCTCTTACAAATCTCATGAATGTGTAACTGCTTATTGGTAGTTAGGTTGTATATCAAACCCAAACTGTACAGGACATTGAAAAATGTAATTTTGCTTTCCTGTCGCTAATGTGCAGTAAGGTTGTAATGAGTTGAGTGAGCTACTGATTTTTCTTTTATTATTCATGTTTGCTGTGAATATCTCTTGCATGTTTTAAAAATCTTTTTATGAAGTCATTTTTCACAGATACTTGAAGTTTAATGTGACCAAATTTAGCAAATTTAATTTATAAATTCTGTTAGCTATTTCTTGTTTAAGAAGACCCTTCTTATTTTAGTAGGAAAAGATATACACTATATTTTCCTCTAATTCTTTTAGGTTTTTTTTGCTTTGTTTTATGTGACATGAGTTGGGACCTAGCTTTCTTTCTTTTTTAAGTAGATAATCACTGGTTCCAACCGTACTTAGTTAATAGTTGTTTCTTCTAACTCGAAATGTCACTTTTGTATTATACTAAAATACATACCTTGTACATATGGATTTGTTTTGAGCTATTTATTCTATTTCAGTGATTTATTTTTCTAGTCCTATACATTAGCTACCACATATTATAATTCTTAATATTTGCTAATGCTTTCTCAATTTTCTTGGCTGTTCTTACATGTTTACATTTTCATATTAATTATGGAATTAGATTGTCAAGTTTAAAAAAAAATTCTTTGAGGCTTTTATTAAAATTGAATCAACTTTATAGATTAATTTGGAAAGTTTGATGTCTTTGCAATATTGAGTTTTCCTTTTCAATATCATATGATATTTTCCCACTTATTCTGGATTCTTTTTATGTCCTTCAATAAAATTTTATAGTATTTTCCATAAAAGTCTTGCATATTTCTTATAAAGTTTATTCCTAGAAATTTTATAGCATTTGCTTCTTTTATGGTAAATAGAATCTTTTAATAGAAAATATATTGACTGTGGTATATTGCTCTTGTACCTTGTATATTTCCTTCCTGATCTTTCTTGTTAGTTTAGTAGTTAAAGCTTATATGATTTTTAAGTGGGAAAAACCTTCTACTGACAATGAGGCAGAAATCAGGCATGAACATTTTTCCAGTTTTGTGTAAAAAGAAATAACTAAGATTTTAAAACATAAAAATATTTGAAAATATCTGAGACAGTGTTTGAAATACATGAGACAAACACTATACACAGAATCTAAAAAACAAAAGAAATGAACAAACACAACAAAACAGAAACAGAGTCACAGATTCAAGAATGAACTGGTGGTTTCTAGAAGGGATGGAGATGAAGAGATAAACGAAAGAGGTGGAAGATTATGAGATACAAATGTCCAGTTACGAAATGAATGAATCACGAGGATTAAATGTACAGCATGGGCAAGAGTCAATAATAACGTAAGCTCTTTGTATAGTGACAAGTTACTCTACTTATCCTGATGATCATTTAGTAATGTATAGAGAAACTGAATAAATAACGTTGTGCCCCAGGAAACAACACAGTGTTGAAGGTAACATACCTCCAGAACAAACATATTAAAGGAGATAAGAGGGGAAGAGATAAATTAGGAGTTTGAGATTAGCATAATACACACTACTATATATGAAATGAACAAGCTACTGTAAGCATAGGGAACTGTATTCAATATTTTGTAATAACATAATGGAAAATAATCTGAAAAAGCCTAGACATAAACATATATGTATAACTGAATCACTTTGCAATGCACTTGAAACTAACACAACACTGTCAATTAACTAACAAAAAAAAAGACTCAGAGAAATAAAGGGAGATCAGATTTGTGGTTACCAGAGGTGGCAGTGGTGGGAGATGGAAGTGGGGAGGAATGAATGAAGGTGATCAAAAGGTACAAAGTTCTAGTTATGAAGGGAAGCTAAGTACAGAGGAAGTAATGTACAACATGATTACTATAATTAATGATTAAGAGAGTAAATCCTGAGTTCTCACCACAAGGAAAGATCTTTGTTTCCTCTTTAAAAAACTTGTATCTATACAAGATAATGGAGTTTCACTAAATTTGTTGTAGTCATCATTTCATGACGTATGTAAGTCAGAACAATATGTTGTACACCTTGAGCCTGTACAGTGCTGTATGTCAATTATGTAATAATAACACTGGAAAGAAAATCCCAAATTGACAAAGGCAAAAAATGATGATCCTCATTGTTGTCATTAGTTTAGAGAGTCTTTTATACTGCAGACCCTTTTTAGAAGACTTCTTAGTAATAGATTTTAGGAGCCCTGAAAGGGTCCTACACTTTGATGAAGAATATAATTTTTTAGAAATTCTTAAGCATTTCTGAGGCATAGTAATGATGTTAATGATTGTACATGAAAAGCAAGATTTTTCAGTGGTTTAAACAGTTTGGCAAATGCTTAATTAAATAAAGCTGTTTAAGTATGAGAATTTCTCAGAATTTTAATGTGCTAATATATATTGTAAGCTTTTATATCTCCCCAAAATATAAACAAACACTCTTGTCTAAACTTATTTGACTACAGAACCATTTTGTGTGGGGGGAGTAATTCAAGAGATCAAACCACCATATATTATGGTTTGAGAAATATTATCTTAATGACATTATTATGAAAGCCTGTAAAACTGAGCTATATAGATGTTCATAACAACATTGCATTTAAGGGTCTCAAAGAGTCGGACACGACTGAGCGACTTCCCTTTCACTTTTTACTTTCATGCACTGGAGAAGGAAATGGCAACCTACTCCAGTGTTCTTGCCTGGAGAATCCCAGGGACGGGGGAGCCTGGTGGGCTGCCGTCTATGGGGTCGCACAGAGTCGGACACGACTGAAGCGACTTAGCAGCAGCAGAAGAGTAATTAATGCAGAATGTGTTTGTGATATTTTATAAAGTAAAAAATCAGGTTGTAAAGCATTAACTATAGTATCTAGGATACTTTGGGGTAGATGCACGCATAGAAATATGGAAGGAGAATTCTCAAAATGTTAATAGGTGTAATTGCTATTTTGTGATTATTTGTGACTCCGATTTTCTTTTTCTCATTTCTCTCTTCTTGTAATGTATACAAATCACCTCTATTGTAAGAAAAGTGTTTTTATATTATTGCAAAAGATTTGTCTTTTATAGCTGTAAATTAATGTCAAATGTGCCTCTTGCACCCCTCCATTTCTTTCTTTCTTTTTTTTTTTTTTGGTGTTTTTAGTCTCTATTAAATTCTTTCTCACTGAAAATGTTTTTACTTGTGTCTTCATTTAATAGTGTGTACAGCTGTCCTCATACTTTCAAGGTGACATTTCATACATGAATTTTTTTACTTTCACTTTATCTTTGGTGCAGGAAATAATACCCTTTTAAAGCATCTGTTGCATTTTAAAATGTGTATTCAGATCATATCTTCTGCTTTAATTATTAACCTCATAACTGAGGTTGCATGAAATTTGAACACTCCCTAGTTCTGAGGACATTATGACATATGTAGAGCAGGCTGACAAGGGCTTTGACTCAGGAAAAATGCATATTTTGTGGTAATTCTTTTTGCTTTCCAACTCTATTCATAAAACTGTGGATGCTCTTTGAAGGAACCACTATGCAACTGGGCAACTGGGCAACTCGTTGAAGGAATCACCAATCTACTTGTTTTCTTTTTGAACTAGAGTCACACATGTAAAAGGCTTCCTCACTGGCTCAGCGATAAAAGAATTTACCTGCAATGCAGGAGACATGGATTCGATCCTTGGGCTGGGAAGATCCCCCGGAGGAGGAAATAGCAATCCACTCTAGTATTCTTGCCTGGAAAATCCCATGAACAGAGGAACATGGCAGGCTACAGTCCATAGGTTTGCAGAATTGAACACAACTGAGTACTCACTCACGCACACGTTTAAAAAAGCTCCTTTTCACTGTTTTTGTACTTCTGATGTCAGCTTTTCTGGCCTCATTCTCATTCCAGTTCCTTATACGGTCCCCATATCCTTATCAGTAGCAACCCATGTTTTGAACTTTCTCCACCACACTTCTCTCTCCCATGTAGAATTCTGTTTTTTCTTTCATTATCATGAAGCATTTCCCTCAGTTCTTTGACCTTTGGGAACCAACCTCATAAACTTCTCTGTTCTAGTGTTAATTCTCAAGGAAACCACAGGACAACTCTACGTTTAGTGTCAGGACATGTATCAGGTCCCAGAGAATCTTCTTTCTCTGTAGGCATCCCAATTCAGGCTGCTGCTTTCTCTTTTTAGGATCAACCATTTACTGCAGCTTAGGTTTCTTCACTCCTCAGGACTCAGATCCAGGAGATGGGGAGGACTTTCCAGATTTATTTATTTTATTATTGTAATATAATTGCTTTACAATGTTGTGTTGGTTTCTGGTGAACAACTTTGTGAATCAGCTCTAAGTGTATATGTATATGTTAATATGTTATTAATATATACATATATAGTATATATATCCCCTCCCTCTTGAACCTCCCTCCCCACCCCCATCCCACCCCTTGAGGTCGTCACAGAGCACTAAGCTGAGCTCCCTGTGCTATACAGCAGCTTCCCACTAGCTATCTATTTTACACATGATGGTGTGTATATGTCCAGATTTAAAGAGTAGTGGGAACAAAGGCACAGAAGAGGGAAGCAGAATGGCATCCAAAACTTTTGGAAATGGCTAAAGTACAATAACTGATGGGGAGTGGGACAGTATAGTAAAGGGATCTGATCAGGAAGGATCCAGTGGTCCATATGGGGGGAGTATGAATTTTAACCAGAAGGATCCAATGACCTCTTAAATAAGCAAATAACTTGACTGTCTTTATATATCAGAAAGATCTGGTGAGATATCATGAAATAAAGGGGACTGAGGTTGGGGGCTGAGTATTGGTGGAGGAAATTGATTAGAAGGTTAATGAAGACTTGATATTTGAAGAGAGGAATGTTATTAGATAAAAATGTTGGTAGGAGACTTGAGAAATGAGTTGGCAATGATCAAAAACTCAACTCAAAAGTTTTTTCCATGCAAATTTTAGTATTATTTGTTCTAGTTCTGTGAAAAATGACATTGGTATTTTGATAAGACTTGCACTGAATCTACCGATTGCTTTGGGTAGCCTGCCTGTAACTTTGTATCTGGAAGAAGTGCTAGCAAGTCCTTGCCTCTTGGGTTCATGCCCTAAAATTTGTATGAATCTCCTTCATGTGTGACCCAGGTGCTTTCAAACTGCTGCCTCTGCACAAGGACTGAGAGTGTAAGAGTTTTTGTGTTTCTATTTAAAATTTATTTTTTGTCCATATCAAGGGACGTGCAGGATCTTAGTTCCCTGATCAGGGAGGGAACCCGTGCCCCCTGCATTGGGAGCTCTGAGTTATTAACTTCTGGACCACGAAGGAAGTCGCTTTGTGTTCCTTTTAAGAGTGAAGTGTTCTGGACCTGAGCCCTGATAGTTTTTAAAGCCAGAAATTAGGGGGCTTGTCTTCCCAGTGCAGATTCTCTGGACATGGTATCCAGTTGTGGGGTGTGGATCTCTTGCTCCTCAGGGAGGACCTCCACACTGTAAATACCCCTCCTGCTTGTGTGTTGCCATGCCAGTGCTANTCATGGGGTACCAAAGAGTCGGACACGACTGAGCGACTGAATTGAACTGAACTCTTATTTTAAAAATACTTAAAAAAAAGATTTAATCCAAGGCTAAGACTACATATTTTATTCAACTAGTACTTTTGATATGCACAATAAAACATTTATATGAGATTTCTGGATTTAATTTTATATTTTACTGTTTTTGCTACTATTCCTCATAAAAGTATATATTTTCAGAGTTTTAGTTAATGTTGCCTCTTTCCTATTACTTTGAAAATAGTTCCTTTCTCCCAGAAAAATTATATACAGAGGTTATTATCTGAGTATTTCCATATTTGAGTGACTTTCTGTTGCATGTAAATGATAAGGTGGCTGGCTTTAGAATTCTTGGTCATGTTATTTTCACTCAAAAGATCTTAGTTCTTTGTTCTTTGGCAATTAGAGTTGCTATAGACAATTGGGAGTTCAGCTCTNTCTCCCAGAAAAATTATATACAGAGGTTATTATCTGAGTATTTCCATATTTGAGTGACTTTCTGTTGCATGTAAATGATAAGGTGGCTGGCTTTAGAATTCTTGGTCATGTTATTTTCACTCAAAAGATCTTAGTTCTTTGTTCTTTGGCAATTAGAGTTGCTATAGACAATTGGGAGTTCAGCTCTCTATATTTTTTCTTTGTAGCTGCCTAGATGCTGGCATCATTAATTCTTCAAGCTCAAAGTTAAAAAAAATCACGGCATAAACCTAAATGTTAGTTTCTATCATGAATATTCTTTTTTAATGATCTGTCCTACAAATTTTCAGATGTACATATCAGTGGGAAAATATTTCTTTTATGCAGTTGATTTTTGCTTTTATAATATTGATTCTGATCTCACTGAAGTACTGAATATCCATATTTTAAGTTACAAGCTATTCATAATCTAATTTCTTCATTCTGATTGCTTTCATAATTTTTCATTTTAAGAGAATTCTCAAGTTTGTGCTTTAATCCATTTGGACTGCTATAAAAATACTGCAAACTGGGTGACAACAAAATTTGTTTCTCACATTTCTTAAAAAAAATTTTTTTTTTTGGCTGTCCTGGGTGTTTGTTGCTTTGCTTGGGCTTTCTCTAGCTGCAGCAAGCAGGAGCTACTCTTGGTTGCGGTGTATGGGCTTCTCATTGTGGTGACTTCTCTTGATGCAGAGCACTAGCTCTAGGCTTCAGTAGGTANTATAAAAATACTGCAAACTGGGTGACAACAAAATTTGTTTCTCACATTTCTTAAAAAAAATTTTTTTTTTTTGGCTGTGCTGGGTGTTTGTTGCTTTGCTTGGGCTTTCTCTAGCTGCAGCAAGCAGGAGCTACTCTTGGTTGTGGTGTATGGGCTTCTCATTGCGGTGACTTCTCTTGATGCAGAGCACTAGCTCTAGGCTTCAGTAGGTACACATGCGGGCTCAATAATTGTGGCTTGCGGGCTCTAGAGCATAGGCTTAGGAGTTGTTGCACAAAGGGTTATTTGCTCTGTGGCTTGTGAAATCTTCCCGAACCCACATCCCCTGTATTGGCAGGTGGATTCTTATTCACTGTGTCACTGGGGAAGTCCCTATTTTTCATATTTCTGAAGGCTGAGAAATCCAAGATCATGGCACCAGGAGATTCAGTGTTTGATGAGAGTCTGCTGTAACCTTACATGGCAGAAGAGACCAGCTTACTTTCTGAAGTTTCCTTTATAAAGCACTGTTCTGCTCACATAACCTAGTCACCTCTAAAAGTTTCCATTGCCTCATATCATCATCTTGGTGGTTGAGATATCAACATATGAATTTTGCAGGGACACAGACATTCAGATCATAGCAGTAAGTCTGTAATCTACAACAGAACATAGATTCTGTCCTTTATTGCTGCCAATGCCACCTTGAATCTTATCATAGTTTTCCTGTGTTCTTTCCTTACAATGGCTTCTCAATTTTAATTATTATCATCTTTTACCTTTTGCTTTATGTTTGGTTATTCTTCACTTACATTGGGATTATAAAACCAATGTTTACTAGAATAAATAATTAAAAAAAAAGTCCTTTCTCTGCCTTGTGTGCTATATTTTCTCTTTTATTCTGCTCCATTTATTTTTCAGATTTCATTGTTATTTTCTATTCATTCATCTTTCAGTAAGGAAAGGTCTATTATTTTATGATATTTGTCCTAGTACAGTGATTTCTCTTTGGGTTTCAGAACTAATAGAAATTGTTACTATTCTCTTGAAGTATCTTATGCCAAATATTTGTGACTCATCTTCTACAGAGTGTGGGTTTTGTGGAATAACCTGGTCTGTTGTCAGTTCTAACAGGGTCCTTTGTTTTCCTCTTGGGTTCTGGAACTGCTATACCAGTGGCTCTGTTAATACTGGAGGCAGTTGATTCTGCAAGTTTATGGGACAGATTAGGAAGCCTCATCCTTATCTTCTTTGATGCAGAAGGTGGAGAAGTGGGTCTTTATCCTCCTCAGCCTTCTGACTGCTCTCTGGACACAGCAACTTTCTCAGGAAGAGAAATTGGGAACTACCTTTGGGAATGTCTGTAAGAAACGTTGCAAGTAGACCAAAGTTCCCCACTATCCTTTCCATCTCTTGTTTCTCAGACTGATGCCTTTTTTCTTTATTGCCATGTTTGTTGCATGTTTGGAGAAGTTTCCAAACCTACTATGAAACTTCTCCATAGTTAAACTCANTTTGGGAATGTCTGTAAGAAACGTTGCAAGTAGACCAAAGTTCCCCACTATCCTTTCCATCTCTTGTTTCTCAGACTGATGCCTTTTTTCTTTATTGCCATGTTTGTTGCATGTTTGGAGAAGTTTCCAAACCTACTATGAAACTTCTCCATAATTAAACTCAGTGTCAGTCAGTCAATAAAATGTCACTCTCATAAAAGTGACTAGCTTCAGGAACAAGCTATAACTCAGGGGAAATGTACAGTTTATAAATTGGGGTAAATAATAGTCCATTCATCAAAGTTTTATTGGAAGAATCAAATGAGATTCACCAGGGCTGCACACAGTAAACTCTTAGGAAAATCTAGCCCTATTATCTATATTGGGTATTTTTTTTTAAAGAATTTTTTGACGTGACCATTTTAAAAGTCTTTACTGAATTTGTTACAGTATTGCTTCTGGTTTATGTTTTGGATTTTTGGCCATGAAGCATGTGGGACCTTAGCTCCTTGACCAGGGATTGAACCTACATCTACTACATTGGAAGACCAAGTCTTGACTACTGGGCCTCTATCAGTTTTCAAGCTAAGGAGTTGGTTCCCTGTTTTCCTCCAACATGACTAATTGATTATTTTTTCAATTCATTTATTATATGATTATAAACACCTAGTTTTAAATATAATTTTATGGGCTTCAATCTATTGTATTTCTAATTATTATTGATGCTCAATGGAAAGAACATACCATGTACCTGAAAATATAAATCTAGAATAACCAATGTCAAGACTTATTCTAGTAAAACTACTGGACTGTAAAGAGAAACAAAAAAATCCTTTGGATGTGTAAATAGAAGAGATGTTTAAGGAGAAAAGTTAGATTATCATTAGACTTTTCAATGGTGATCTTTCATACCTAAAGAAAATGGAGTAATGAAGGTATTCAAGGAGAGAAAGTGTGAGCTAAGGATTTTAACAGAAACTGACTTTCATTTATAAAGGACACAAACTGTAATTAACATGCATGAACTAAAGAAATATTGTTTCCATGAACTTTTCTTGAGGAATCTACTAGAGAATATTCTAGATGAAAATGAGTAGGGAGATGTCAATGATGAGCATTAAGTTACCTGTAGAAATAAGACTAAATGAGGATTAAAAGAGAGAATAGTATGTAACAGCTATACGCCCTGATAATGTTAAAAAATGCTTAAAAAATGGGAGCAGAATGGGGTAAACATATGCAAAAGTTTTTAATTGGTTTAAGTGATCAAAATTGCTGTATTAGTATCACTTTTCAAAGATTGTTGTTGGTATAATGTGAGATAGAGCAAAAAGGAATTGTGGGGTTATTCTAGTTCTATCATGTTCTGTGCCTTGAGAATTAAGATTTTCAGTGTGGAAAAAATGCAGAAGTAATATAGGACTGGGTAAAGGAAATTCTTCTATATTTATTTAAAAAGGAAATATGAATATATACTCATGAGGCATCTTATCTTAAAAAATAATCTCCCTGCTTCTCTTTCCTCTTATCTCTATTTTAGTTCTTGTTACTGAACTTAGGTCCTGCTGTTCATTCTCAAAAATCAATGCCCAAGAAGCAGTGGTTGGAGAACAACTTTTGATCAGAATGTTGGCAATCTGGGCAGATGGTGAACTCAGTGTCCCCCTAAACTATCTTCGAAGATTCTGCTCAGCTGTGAAATTTTTTAAAGGGAAAAAGGAAAGTAGTCTCAGTTAATCATTGAGATGGGGGTCAGAGTCATCACCATCGCTCACTAGGTGCAGGCTTGTTGACTTCTTGTGATCTTTCCTCAGAGGTTATCTTTTGCATGCAGTGTGTTTGTGAGATCACTGAAGGGAAAGCTAGGAAAGAGATCTGGTCATCTGTAAAGTGCTGGTTTTTCATTTTTACCTCTTTGATCTATGGAAAGAACCAATAGTTTAGGAGAGATATTGTGTAATCAGAAGATACGAAAGGTGTACTAGGGCCAGAGATGAATAGAGCATGGGGGTGCCTGATTTAAGGTTCCTGTCAAAACAAAAGGGCCTCCTGCAGCGAGTTCCATCCTGAAAAGAGGTCTTATAAATCCCCACTTGTCAGAATATCATTTCATTTCTATTAGATTATGGACAAAGCTTCTTCTTCTGTAACTTCTTCATGCTGACATAGGGTGTCATGTTCTTAGAATGGAAGATTTTGACGTGTCTGTAGTTGGAGAAGGCAATGGCACCCCACTCCAGTACTCTTGCCTGGAAAATTTCATGGGAAGAGGAACCTGGTTGGCTGCAGTCCATGGGGTCGGTAAGTCGGACATGACTGAGCGACTTCACTTTCACCTTTTGCTTTCATGCATTGGAGAAGGAAATGGCAACCCACTCTAGTGTTCTTGCCTGGAGAATCCCAGGGATAGGGGAGCCTGGTGGGCTGCCGTCTATGGGGTCGCACAGAGTCGGACACGACTGAAGTAACTTAGCAATAACAATAGTGCAATACTGAATAAATAGTAGCAGATATAGCAATCGAGTTTTATTCTTAGTTATGAATCCTTATAGTATTATTATAGATTTTTTTTAATCAAGTGAGGCAGTTTATCTTATTTTTAGTTTGCTAATGGTTTAAATTTTCTTTAAAAATCAGTGTTGAATTTTATCAAATCCATTTTACATAAATCATGTATTCACTGCTTTGAGATTTTTGAGATAGAAAACCACATCAGTTCTATTCTTTTAAGGCCAGTTTTTGGAACTGTGCTAGTCACAGACTCAGTAGTGCTCAAAATGGAACAGTTTGTCATGGCTGCAGTCTGGTCATCAATCAGTTAGCTTTTTCCCTCTTGTGGTAGTTATAGTACCTGTAAAACAACTCAGGAATGTACATCAGACGCGGGATCTTTGACTCTATTGTCCTAATCATTAGCTCCTTGAGCTTGCTCTTTTGTGACTCAGGGAGGCCCAGGAGACCAGCTTTTCTGGCAGGGGACATTAAGGGGGCTTTGTACTTCATGGAGGGATGGTGTTGCACAAGGTACCACTTCTCAGTTCCACTCTGTCCTCTGAAAAGGCCCATAAAACAATGTCCAGCCCAGTCTCAGTGAGTATCCCTAGCTTACCTTGATTGTTGTCTTGAAACACTGTTTTCCACTGAATTGTCTGTTTCTAGGTGGAAACAGGAAATAAACAGGATGAGACTGGAATATCTTGTCATAACAAATAACAAACAAGCTATTGAAGACACTAGATTCATATAAAAATGACCCAGGAACAAAATTGCAGAGTCTTCTGCTGACCAAATTTGGTCCAATATATCCACAGTTTCTTCAGCATTTTATTAGGAAAGTTTTCATACATAAAGCGATGTATACACACCTTTCCTCCTATCTTTAGATTCTACTGTTATCCTTTTACTCTTCTGGTTTTATCACACATCTATCCAGCTACCCAGGCCCCTTTCCATTTTAATGTATCTTGTTTTAGATCACTGCAGATGGTGATTGCAGCCATGAAATTAAAAGACGCTTACTCCTTGGAAGAAAATGACCAACCTAGATAGCATATTCAAAAGCAGAGACATTACTTTGCTGACTAAGGTTTGTCTAGTCAAGGCTATGGTTTTTCCAGTGGTCATGTATGGATGTGAGAGTTGACTGTGAAGAAGGCTGAGCACCAAAGAATTGATGCTTTTGAACTGTGGTGTTGGAGAGGACTCTTGAGAGTCCCTTGAGCTGCAAGGAGATCCAATCAGTCCATTCTGAAGGAGATCAGCCCTGGGATTTCTTTGGAAGGAACGATGCTAAAGCTGAAACTCCAGTATTTTGGCCACCTCATGCAAAGAGCTGACTCATTGGAAAAGACTGTGATGCTGGGAGGGGTTGGGGGCAGGAGGAGAAGGGGACGACAGAGGATGAGATGGCTGGATGGCATCACTGACTCAATGGGTGTGAGTCTGAGTGAACTCCTGGAGTTGGTGATGGACAGGGAGGCCTGGCGTGCTGCGATTCATGGGGTCGCCAAGAGTCGGACACGACTGAGCGACTGAACTGAACTGAACTGTAGCTATTAGTAACCTTCTAAATACTCCAGCATGAAAATATCCACTTTAAAAAATGTAAATCTGGAAATCAAACACAAAGTTGATCCTGGTGACAGGCTAAGAGCACCGAGGTAGAGCTAAAAAGCAAAGAAAAAGGAAATCTAACAAAGACAGAAATTAAAGGCAGCTGGAAAGAACTTAATTTTGACAGTTTTGTCTGGGGCCATTCATGGGTGGATGGATTTTTTCCTCTTCCAATCTANGTAAATCTGGAAATCAAACACAAAGTTGATCCTGGTGACAGGCTAAGAGCACTGAAGTAGAGCTAAAAAGCAAAGAAAAAGGAAATCTAACAAAGACAGAAATTAAAGGCAGCTGGAAAGAACTTAATTTTGACAGTTTTGTCTGGGGCCATTCATGGGTGGATGGATTTTTACCTCTTCCAATCTAAGCCATTCATCTTCACACATTTTCCCCTTTGCTGTCTGTGACTTTAATGCTTTTGGTTCTTTTGCATAACTGAGTTTCAAATTCTGCATATTGTATTTTCACCTAAGGTAAAGTAGCTGCTTTTAGGTTAGGCTTTGAGCTTATAAAAGTGGAAGGAAAAATAACTAGTAAGTTATTTATTGAGACCCATTATGTTCACTTAGGGATGTAGAAGTCACCAACTTCTCTTCCACAGTCCAGAAACTTAGCATCACTTGGAGCCCATTGAGCTTATTGCCTTTTCACCGAAGAAACTTGGAACATGTTGCTACCCCTGCCTGGTGTCAAGGAAAAAATTAATCAATTGATCTAAGAAAGAAATGGAAAATTTTATTCAAGCCAAATTGTGGATTAGAATCCAGGAATAGCCTCTCAATAAGCTCCGAGAACTGTTTCCCCCTGTTTAAGATAAAAAAGCTCAGTTGTATAAGTTTTTGAGACAAATGACTTAGATAGTTTGCACAACCAAGGTTTGTAAGTACAAAGTGGAGGTCATCATGGCCTCTTAGAAGATCAGAAAGGAATGCTATTTTTGAAGGAGCTGTCTTGTTAGTGCTAGGAGAATATCGCTATTTCTGGTTGAGCAGGTATTTCTGTCCATGGGGAGGTTTGGTTGATGAGATTTTACACAATACCCAATAGAGGGGAGAAAAAAGAGGAGAGAAAATTCTTTATGTCTAATTTTTTTCTTGTCTTGCTATAAAATATTAATTTTATTTCACACTGGAAAGCCCTCTATCCTACTGCAAAGTGTGTACATTTGTATAAAACTATGTATATGTGAGTTATATATATTGTGCCTTATGGTGGTTTAATCATTAAGTCATATCAGATTCTTTGCAACCTCATGGACTGTAACCCACCAAACTCCTCTGTCCATATTTTCCAGGCAAGAACACTGGAGTGGGTTGCCATTTCTTTCTCAGGAGATCCTCCCCACCCAGGGACTGAACTTTGATCTCCTGCACTGCAGGCAGATTCTTCACTAACTAAGCCACCAGGGAAGCCACAAGGAGAATTATAAGCAACTTCAAATTGAGGTTTATTTGCAATGGTTTACAAGAGATTAAAATGTGCATTATGCTGCCGCCACTGCTAAGTCGCTTCAGTCGTGTCCGACTCTGTGTGATCCCATAGATGGTAGCCCATGAGGCTCCCCCGTCCCTGGGATTCTCCAAGCAAGAACACTGGAGTGGGTTGCCATTTCCTTCTCCAATGTGTGAAAGTGAAAAGTGAAAGCGAAGTCGCTCAGTCGTGTCAGACTCTTCGCGACCCCATGGACCATAGCCTACCAGGCTCCTCCATCCATGGGATTCTCCAGGCAAGAGTACTGGAGTGGGTTGCCATTGCCTTCCCCTATAGATACATATCTATATATGTAATATTCTCTATATATGTTCTCATTTAAATATAATTCACATATGTATATTTATTTACATACATGCACACATTCACCACATGAATCAACTGTCTGTGTACTTAAGCCATTTTCCATAACAGCAATAGCTCAGGAGAGACAGCAGTCAATTCATTACTATATATCTCCTTATAGATGTACGTTCTTCCATTTTCATTGTTGCTTTGATCAAGGATTTGGGAAAATGCTTTTTTAAGAACTCAGTGAAAAGCCAGACAGAATACTGAAACACTGGCATTAACCACAGTATAGAGGAAGTTTCAGTTTATAAGGGACATCTAAAATTTCTAAGGCTAAATTATGTACTATAATCTATGGACCTACCTGTGTACATCAGTCATGACTGAAATCTTTCATTCAGAGCTGGGCACCAGCTTCTGGAGAACAGTAGGCTTCTGGCACTTTAAAAAGCTTGAATATACTTATTATTGAAGATAAAGATATTATCTACGATGATAGAAGCTGTGGAGTTACTCTTAGACCAGTTACTCTCAAACTTTTTATCATTATTGGCATTTGCTCATGGGGTACAGAATATTTTGACTTCACCATTTTAATGCAAACATTTTAGTTGCCATTATGACGCAGATAAAATTCTAAGACAGTAGTAAATGATATTAAATCAATTTAATTTTGTGACTGCTTTTTTAAAAGAGCAGTTAAACCATTTCCAATTTTCCCATTTTCATTTTTATTTTATAAAGTTAATTTTATCAAAATCAATTCTTTTCAATTTAAATTTTAAGATGAATATTTGGTTCATCAATCACATATTAGCTATCTAGGCTTTTGGCCACTGGGGGATTTCTTCGGTGAGAATAATTCCCTCTAAATCCAATACTCTTTCATCAATTTTTATGGCTCTAAATGCATCAAAATTATACCATTCTTTGATCAATTTTACTCAGTTTTCTTAATTCAACTTTAACACATTTATTTTGTGTTTATGTCTCTTGTAATGCTTGCCATGAATGAGGTATGAGATCGACTTAGAGCTAGGTGTATGTTAGCAATCTAAGACAAAACTGGGAGTGATTTTGTGATGGAAAGGGAGAAAAGCTCACACAAAGAGATATGAGGGAGAGGTGTGGGAAGAAAAAAGAGAGGGTAACAGTAGGAGCAGAGGAGGAGAAAAAGGAAGATATGAAAGAAATTATTTTGGTGTATTGAGTACTAAGCCACAGATATGAATGTGATACATATGGAGAGTAAGCTATTCAAAATATCCTTGGGGTGTTTTACATGCTTTACCTGTCAATGCAAACCATTTTTGTAAAGACATTTTTGGACAAAGCTTCTTCATTCATAGAAGCTTGAAATCAAGGTTTGCCCTTCTTGGTTTAGGAGCAAATTTATTTCCCTGGTGTGGAATTCTTTTCTGTTCCCGAGAGACAGGAGAAAAAAAAAAACAACATTGCACAATTCATTATAAGTAACTCAGGAAAAGGGTAAACATTTTAATCACTTGAAAACCATTGTAAATAAGTCTTTTTTTTTTTTTTTTTTTTAGTTGCTTTTAATTCTCCTTGGGGCTTGCCGNGGAGCAAATTTATTTCCCTGGTGTGGAATTCTTTTCTGTTCCCGAGAGACAGGAGAAAAAAAAAAACAACATTGCACAATTCATTATAAGTAACTCAGGAAAAGGGTAAACATTTTAATCACTTGAAAACCATTGTAAATAAGTCTTTTTTTTTTTTTTTTTTTAAGTTGCTTTTAATTCTCCTTGGGGCTTGCCGGGTGGCTCAGTGATAAAGAATCTGCCTGCAATGCAGGAGACGTGGGTTTGATCCCTGTGTGAGGAAGATACCCTGGAGAAGGGCATGGCAATCCAGCCCAGTATTCTTGCCTGGAAAATCCCATGGACAGGGGAATCTGGTGGGCTATAGTCCATGGGGTCTCAAAGAGTCCGACATGACCTAAACAACATAATTCTCCTTACATTTTTTTTGCGGGGAGAGAGGATAGAAGAAATATCTTTAAACTCTGTAGCATATTTTATGGGTGGGGCACTTTCAAATGCGCCCACCTCCCCACCCCCGGCTCCACCCTTTACTGGGCTCACCTGCATTTTTGCTAGAAAATAATCTGAAATCTTATGGTGTATTGAAAATATCATGCCACCATCTGGACCTAAGGTAAGTGGTTTCTCCCTTCCAGGTTCTAACTTCCTCATGTGTGCAAAAGGGAATTAAACTGTGAGGTTTTCTAGGTCTCGTATTACAAGTTTGCTGTCTTTGAGATATTTATATACACCCCTTTGGGCATTTTGTAAATGATGAGAAAGCAGTACCAACGCAGCTTTGCTCTTCTGCATACAATCTGGTGACTGGAATGCTTTCCCTATTGAGAAGCTGCCAGACTTTTCTTCCATTACTGACCCCAGCTTGTGTTAGGTCAGGGGCAGGGACTCGGCTCAGGCTGACCCTGGTTAATGGGAACCCAGTGTAATTACATTAGCTCAGTAGGGAGTTTCGAAAATTACATTAGCTCATCCAACAAAAGTGAATCTGCCAATAATTTATATGATGGATTTGCAATTAGAATATAGAGGTCTTTCTTCTTCTTCTTTGTGTCTTTTAAATAAACAAAAAGAAAAACCACCTCAAAGAAATGAAGATTTCAAAGCATCTTACAGGTTATGTTTTAATAAAATTTCATTCTTTAGCTATTAGTTTGTGTCCCTAAGTGAAGGATACTTTACAATGATTTTTAATTGGTTGTTTTGTATAATCTACTATGAGTTTTTGGTAAAGATCACAAATAAATAAATTTGAATAGTTATTAAAAATTTGTCAGAGCTAAAGACTTCAGGAATACTGCTTTGATAAAAAGTTCAGAAGAATATTCCATTGCTAGGTCTTTATAATCCAATTGTTTGAAAAGTACAGTTGAGATTGTGTGAAGTGCTTAACACCTAGATTTGGGAGCCTTTAACTCTGTCTTTGAATAGGGAAGTGGTAAGTGAAAGTGAAAGTCGCTCAGTCATGTCCAACTCTTTGTGACCCTGTGGTCTATACAGTCCATGAAATTCTCCAGGCCAGAATACTGAAGTGGGTAGCCTTTCCCTTCTCCAGGGGATCTTCCCAACCTAGGGATCAAACCCAGGTCTCCTACATTGCAGGTGGATTCTTTACCATCTGAGCCACAAGGGAAGTCCAGGGAAGTGGTAAAGATAGACCAAAAAGGGTAAGTAGGGTTTATTTGCATAGTTGGATTTGCCTAGGTAGCAACCATGAATCAAGTATAAATTTTACATCAAATGTGGTCCTAAATGTTTTACATGCATTATATTAAGAACCTATGGAATATGCATTGTTTATAT
The DNA here is from genome assembly GCA_006410615.1 of Neotragus moschatus. Lineage (NCBI taxonomy): Eukaryota > Metazoa > Chordata > Mammalia > Artiodactyla > Bovidae > Neotragus > Neotragus moschatus. The sequence continues at coordinate 1,341,043 of SJYA01001351.1, read as the reverse complement.
TTCATTTCATAGGTAAGAAACTGAAGTTCACATTCTTTAAGCAGCTTGCCCATATCTCATAACTAATAGATTGAGCAAAACTTCAGAGCCTCGAGCATTGTTCTCAACTCAAGCCATAGATAGAAAAATCACCTATGAACTCAAAAATAACATCCACATCAACGACAGCAATAACAATTAAGACACTGAATCAGAATCATTGGGAGAGGGGCCATTTTGAAAAGGACATTTAAGAAATTGCACAGATAATTCTGATGCAGCCAGTACTGAGATGTGTCATTGAGGGTCAGTATGGGGATTGTGGGAAGGTCCTAGTTTTGAAAAAAATCCTAGTGTGTTGCTAGCATTGGTAAAACAATGGAGCTTTCAGTTGCCTTCAGGAGATATGGCATACTTGTCTTCTTGTGGTAAACAATTATCAGCTATATATATGTAAGCTAAAAGTCAGTCACTGCACTTAGAAGACTGGCAAACACCTTTCACCCTAGGTTTTTCCACCAAGAGGAAAGATAAGGTACTGAAACCAGAACACTGAAATTCCATGGGAGAGAGAGCCTCTTTCTAAGTAGGTTGAGTTGCAGTCACCTAGGGAAGAGAAAATAACATCAGCTCTGAAAAAGGGTGCAGTTGTAAATGGAGCAAGATACTGGAGGCAGTGTGATGTAGCTGGACAATGGAGAAATGGGATTGAGACGCCGTATCTGAAACACAGACAGTCTTACTCTTGTTGCTCTCAGGAGACACAGACATGGACAGCTGAGGATGAGGGTTGTAGCTAATTCTGTGCATACGCTTGAAGAGGAGCATAAAAGAATTGGATGATGTTTTGAAAGAGTTAAAAGAACTCTAAGAATTAAAAAAAAAGACACCTCATTTTATAAATTTCTGAAGGAATTTGGATTGCCCCTTATCTCAGAATGGGGAACAGCAGATTTAGATGGGTGACTTCTAAAATCTTTAAAAATATTCAAAGATACCGTGTGGAGGGTGGAGCTGGTAAATTCTGTCTAATTCCAAAGAGTTCAGCTGAAACCAATGAAGNAATTAAAAAAAAAGACACCTCATTTTATAAATTTCTGAAGGAATTTGGATTGCCCCTTATCTCAGAATGGGGAACAGCAGATTTAGATGGGTGACTTCTAAAATCTTTAAAAATATTCAAAGATACCGTGTGGAGGGTGGAGCTGGTAAATTCTGTCTAATTCCAAAGAGTTTAGCTGAAACCAATGAAGTAGAAGTCAGAAGGAGACACAGTTTATTTGAATGTAAGAAAATATTCTCTGACAGCCAGAAATAGCCAGCCAACAAGTGGGCAGGCAGGATTGGACAATTGTATTATTATTGAAGCTACTGAGTACATTTGAACATTGGTTGTACTGGTAGATCTGATAGCATTTACTGTCTCCTCTGACATGTTCTATAACCTCTGATAAGCCCTGGAAGAGGAATGCTCAGTCCCAGGTAGTCCAAGCATGTGTTCTTGTCTTATATTGTTCTTATATATAGAGCAAATAATGAAATAATTGGGTTGGCCAAAAAATTCATTAGTCCAACTCTTTGTGACCCCATGAACTGCAGGACTCCAGGCCTCCTTGTCCATCACCAACTCCTGGAGCTTACCCAAACTCATGTCCCTTGAGTTGGTGATGCCATCCAACCATCTCATCCTCTGTCGTCCACTGATGAGATGGTTGGATGGCATCACTGACTTGATGGACATGAGTTTGAGTAAGCTCTGGCAGTTGATGATGGACAGGGAGGCCTGGCATGTTGCAGTCCATGGAGTCGCAAAGAATTGGACATGATTGAGCGACTGAACTGAACTGATCCAGAATAAAGAACTAAAACTCAGCAAAACAACAACAACCAGAAAATAAAAACAAAAAACAAACACTAACTTCAAAACTGGATTAAAAAAGGTATTTCTTCAAGGAAGATACACAAATGACCAATAAGCACAAGAAAATATGCTCCTACGCTCCACATTGGTAGTCATTGGGAAAAAGAAAATCAAAACTGCAATTAGATGCCACTTCACAGTCATTAGGATGTCTGTAATCAAAAATAATGTATTATAAATTAATAACAAGTATAGGTAAGGATAGGGTTGACAGTTGCACAACACTCTGAATGTATTGAATTATACACCTATGAATGGTTAAAATGACATATGCTAGGTATATTTTATCACAATAATAAGATTGTTTAGAAAGAAAGACACATAGCAGAGTGATGATAATAGATGCAACTTATTGAAGAGGATGATAAATTCTGCCAGACACCATGCTCTTAAAGAAGAATAAGGGAAATTCCTGGTGGTCCAGTGATTAGGACTGCATGTGCTCACTGCCAAAGCCCATCCCCCTGCCCCAGTTCAATTCGTAGTTGGGGAACTAAGATCCCACAAGACGTGGCAAAAAGAAAGAAAGAAAAGAAAAAGAAAGAAAAAACCGCAAAATATCTTCAGGCAAGACTTCAAAGACATTCTGGGGTCATTTGGATTATATAGCTCTATTTTTCAGACTGTTGCTAACATAATGGTTCAGACAATTTGTCTCTATACAATATTTACAATCTTGGTCCAAAGCACTTTCGGGCTGTTTGAGAGAGAATACCAAGAATAATAAGGGTAGTGACTACAGTAGTAAAATTTTAAGGATATAAATACATAATGTAATTAGGTAATTTTAAATTTGAAGAACTGGCTGTGGCAGTCATATTTAGCCTGGACATTTTGTCAGTGATAAAACTGAGGCACAAGCAAATGTTTATTATTTGTTTAAAGTCAAAGAGCAATTTCTACCAGAGTCATGTTTCCTGACTTCTAATTCAGAGGCTCCTCTACTTTGTCACACTAATGTAATCTTTACTTATTCAGACACAATAAATACAATGATTTTAAGAGCCATATGGTTATTTGGCAACATGAAACCCATAACTTGAAATTCTGAATAACATTTAAAAGTGAACTAACACTAATTTCAAAGAGCCCAGCTCATGCATAAAAGTATATTGGACCAAAAGAAAGGCTATCATAGTTATAAGTACTCTATTTCAGGAAGTCATCTGACCACTTTCCAGTTATCTCTGACTCCTGTTGCTCCTTGATCCTAGCTTTCCTAATTAATCAATCCTGTCCTCATTTTGGTTCTAGGCACTGTTTATCTAAACTCTGTGATTCATTTCAGTTCAGTTCAGTAACTCAGTCATGTCCGACTCTTTGTGACTGAATGGACAGCAGTACGCAAGGCTTCCTNTCATCTGACCACTTTCCAGTTATCTCTGACTCCTGTTGCTCCTTGATCCTAGCTTTCCTAATTAATCAATCCTGTCCTCATTTTGGTTCTAGGCACTGTTTATCTAAACTCTGTGATTCATTTCAGTTCAGTTCAGTAACTCAGTCATGTCCGACTCTTTGTGACCGAATGGACAGCAGTACGCAAGGCCTCCTTGTCCATCACCATCTCCTGGAGTCTACCCAAACTCATGTCCATTGAGTCGGTGATGCCATCGAACCATCTCATCCTCTGTCGTCCTCTTCTTCTTCTTCCTTCAATCTTTCCCAACATCAGGGTCTTTGCAAATGAGTCAGCTCTTCGCATCAGGTGGCAAAAATATTAGAGTTTCTGCTTCAACATCAGTCCTTCCAAAGAGCACTCAGGATTGATCTCCTTTAGGATGGACTGGTTGGATCTCTTTGCAGTCCAAGGGACTCTCAAGAGTCTTCTCCAACACCACAGTTCAAAAGCATCAATTCTTCGGCACTCAGCTTTCTTTATGGTCCAACTCTCACGTCCATACATGACCACTGGAAAAACCATAGCCTTGACTAGATGGACCTTTGTTGGCAAAGTAATGTCTCTGCTTTTTAATATACTGTTTAGATCAGTCATAACTTTCCTGCCAAGGAGTAAATGTCTTTTAATTTCATGGCTGCAGTCACCATCTGCAGTGATTTTGGAACCCCCCCCCCCAAATTAAATCTCTCACTGTTTCCATTGTTTCCTCATCTATTTGCCATTTATTTGCTACTTATTCTGGACACTAGTCCCTTATTAGATATATGACATGCAATTATTTTCACTCTTTCTGTACTTTGTCTTTTCTTTCTTAATAATGTCTGTTGATGAGTGAAACTTCTCAGTTTTGATGAAATGGATTTATTTTTTTCTTTTGTTGCCTATGCTTTGCCAAATTCAATGTCATGAAGATTTTCACCAGTTTTTCTTTTGAGAATTTTGTAGATCAAGTACTTACATTTAGATTTTTGGTCCATTTTGAGTAAATTTTTCTGTATGGTATCAGGTAAGTGTCCAACTTCTTCTTTTTTTTTTTTTTTGGCATGTGAATATCCAGTCTTCCTAGAACCATCTGTTGTCCTAGGACCATTTATTTCTCCACTGAATGGCCTTGGCATACTTGTTGAAAATCAATTGATCATATATGTGTGAGTTTACTTCTGGATTTTCTATTCAATTCCATTGATTCACATGTCTCCACTTATGCCTGTACCAAACTGTTTTAGTCATTGTAGCTTTGTAGATAGTTTTAAACTCAGGAGATATGAGTCCATCAACTTTATTCTTCTTTTTCAAGGCTGTTTTGGTGATTCATGGTCCCTTGCAATTCCATATGATTTTGAGGATTGACTATAAGGACTTTCAACATTTTCATGAGAACTGCATTGAATCTGTAGATCACTTTGGTTAACATTGATATCTTAATAATATCAACTCCTCTTATCCATGAGTGTAGAATGTCTTTCCGTTTGTTTAGGTCTTTAAATTCTTGCAGCAATGCTTTCTAGTTTTCAGTGTACAAGTCTTTTACCTCCTTTGTTAGGTTTATTCCTAAGTATTTCTTTTTGATGTTGTTTTTAATGGAGCTGTTTTCTTAATTTCCTTTTCAGATTGTTCATTACTGTAAACAGAAACAAAACTGACATTTCTCAGTGAAATATTATGAGATATTATGCCATATTTACTATATATTTCCTCTATTTGATGTGTTTTCTTTACTTTTTATGATATTTCTTTCTGAATGTTTGAAGGCTCTGTTTTTATTCTAGTCATTATTCTTCCTATGCTGACATCAATCCTCTTTTCCTTATTTAGGCTTCTATTATTTGGCTTTCAGTTTTAAGACCAGAATACTGGAGTGGGTAGCCATTCCCTTCTCCAGGGGATCTTCCTAACCCAGGGATCAAACCCANACATTTAAAAGTGAACTAACACTAATTTCAAAGAGCCCAGCTCATGCATAAAAGTATATTGGACCAAAAGAAAGGCTATCATAGTTATAAGTACTCTATTTCAGGAAGTCATCTGACCACTTTCCAGTTATCTCTGACTCCTGTTGCTCCTTGATCCTAGCTTTCCTAATTAATCAATCCTGTCCTCATTTTGGTTCTAGGCACTGTTTATCTAAACTCTGTGATTCATTTCAGTTCAGTTCAGTAACTCAGTCATGTCCGACTCTTTGTGACTGAATGGACAGCAGTACGCAAGGCTTCCTTGTCCATCACCATCTCCTGGAGTCTACCCAAACTCATGTCCATTGAGTCGGTGATGCCATCGAACCATCTCATCCTCTGTCGTCCTCTTCTTCTTCTTCCTTCAATCTTTCCCAACATCAGGGTCTTTGCAAATGAGTCAGCTCTTCGCATCAGGTGGCAAAAATATTAGAGTTTCTGCTTCAACATCAGTCCTTCCAAAGAGCACTCAGGATTGATCTCCTTTAGGATGGACTGGTTGGATCTCTTTGCAGTCCAAGGGACTCTCAAGAGTCTTCTCCAACACCACAGTTCAAAAGCATCAATTCTTCGGCACTCAGCTTTCTTTATGGTCCAACTCTCACGTCCATACATGACCACTGGAAAAACCATAGCCTTGACTAGATGGACCTTTGTTGGCAAAGTAATGTCTCTGCTTTTTAATATACTGTTTAGATCAGTCATAACTTTCCTGCCAAGGAGTAAATGTCTTTTAATTTCATGGCTGCATTCACCATCTGCAGTGATTTTGGAACCCCTCCCTCCCAAATTAAATCTCTCACTGTTTCCATTGTTTCCTCATCTATTTGCCATTTATTTGCTACTTATTCTGGACACTAGTCCCTTATTAGATATATGACATGCAATTATTTTCACTCTTTCTGTACTTTGTCTTTTCTTTCTTAATAATGTCTGTTGATGAGTGAAACTTCTCAGTTTTGATGAAATGGATTTATTTTTTTCTTTTGTTGCCTATGCTTTGCCAAATTCAATGTCATGAAGATTTTCACCAGTTTTTCTTTTGAGAATTTTGTAGATCAAGTACTTACATTTAGATTTTTGGTCCATTTTGAGTAAATTTTTCTGTATGGTATCAGGTAAGTGTCCAACTTCTTCTTTTTTTTTTTTTTTGGCATGTGAATATCCAGTCTTCCTAGAACCATCTGTTGTCCTAGGACCATTTATTTCTCCACTGAATGGCCTTGGCATACTTGTTGAAAATCAATTGATCATATATGTGTGAGTTTACTTCTGGATTTTCTATTCAATTCCATTGATTCACATGTCTCCACTTATGCCTGTACCAAACTGTTTTAGTCATTGTAGCTTTGTAGATAGTTTTAAACTCAGGAGATATGAGTCCATCAACTTTATTCTTCTTTTTCAAGGCTGTTTTGGTGATTCATGGTCCCTTGCAATTCCATATGATTTTGAGGATTGACTATAAGGACTTTCAACATTTTCATGAGAACTGCATTGAATCTGTAGATCACTTTGGTTAACATTGATATCTTAATAATATCAACTCCTCTTATCCATGAGTGTAGAATGTCTTTCCGTTTGTTTAGGTCTTTAAATTCTTGCAGCAATGCTTTCTAGTTTTCAGTGTACAAGTCTTTTACCTCCTTTGTTAGGTTTATTCCTAACTATTTCTTTTTGATGTTGTTTTTAATGGAGCTGTTTTCTTAATTTCCTTTTCAGATTGTTCATTACTGTAAACAGAAACAAAACTGACATTTCTCAGTGAAATATTATGAGATATTATGCCATATTTACTATATATTTCCTCTATTTGATGTGTTTTCTTTACTTTTTATGATATTTCTTTCTGAATGTTTGAAGGCTCTGTTTTTATTCTAGTCATTATTCTTCCTATGCTGACATCAATCCTCTTTTCCTTATTTAGGCTTCTATTATTTGGCTTTCAGTTTTAAGACCAGAATACTGGAGTGGGTAGCCATTCCCTTCTCCAGGGGATCTTCCTAACCCAGGGATCAAACCCAGATCTCCCACATTGGTGGNGTTTGAAGGCTCTGTTTTTATTCTAGTCATTATTCTTCCTATGCTGACATCAATCCTCTTTTCCTTATTTAGGCTTCTATTATTTGGCTTTCAGTTTTAAGACCAGAATACTGGAGTGGGTAGCCATTCCCTTCTCCAGGGGATCTTCCTAACCCAGGGATCAAACCCAGATCTCCCACATTGGTGGCAGATTCTTTACCATCTAAGCCATCAGGGAAGCCTCTTTAAATAATATAAGCTAGTTCTCACTGATAATGTAGGGATAATAACTGAGATGATTGTACTCTTTTTTATTCTCCCATTATTTTAGGGCATCACTTCTAATTCTTTTTTCCTTTACTTTATACAAGAGTTAAATGTTATCCTTTCACTTGTCCTTTACATTTATTTCTATCTTAGATGTACAGGTAAATGTATTAAAATTTTGTTATTATTCTTTTTGCTGCAATATCCTCAAATTCTTGGTATAATAAAACTTGTCATGTAGAATATTCCCCAAGAAATGTTCTTTTTTCTTTAAATCTTTTCTGAGTTTTTAAACCTGTCAACTGTGGGGTTTTTTTTTTTTTAAACTTTGATATTTAAAGAAATATTTAACTATGTCTAAAACTATCTCACATTTTTCTCCTTGACATTTAAAAACACTTTTTCAAGTTGAGTGATAACAAGATAATTTTATTTCTTTTGTGAGTAACTTGGTCTGTTACCTGAAGCCTCAGACTATATTTTTATTTACCTTCAAAGTCTAATAGTTTCTAGTATGTACATAGCTTTCAACCACATCAGACCTATTTTTCCAATTCCATCCTTAAGTATTTTGTACTTTTGTTTTATTTTGCATGACTGTTTTCTTTGTCTCATCATTTGGATGGTCATGTCTGTTAATCATTTCAATTCTTATATTTTGAATATTTGAGTCAGGAATTTTTAAAATTTACAAATGCTTTTTAAAAGATGTTTAGTTTGTGTTGGAGTGTTTTTTTAAAATAGTTTTCCTCACTGTACTGCTGAATGGTTGATTTTTAAGGGGAGACTTTACTTTAGCTGCAATATTTTTATTCTTATTTTCTTCACAGACTGGTTTTGTAAGTGTGCAGTTTTCTGTCATCTTTCTCTTCATCTTTAAATGTTGCATTTTTCTGAATCAGCATTAGTAGCTATATGTTGGCAGGAATTAGAGGTTTCATTGTGTTCTTGGTTTCTTATATCAAAGTTACTTTATTCTGTTAGTAAACTGCAGTTTCTTGAATTAATGATAATTCTTATGACTTGGTATGTTTTCTCATTTTGTGATTCTGATAAATGTCAATAATTTCAATTGTCATTTTCTCCCTTTTCTTTACCTTTAAGCCTCCAAGGGATGCTTCTCCAGCCCAAGTCACTCTTCCCTTCCACAGAAATAATTTCTTCCCAAGCTTGCTGCTACTCCAGTGCATTTCAAATCATTTTCTTACAAAGGTAATTACAGAGACATGATATTAAATGAAGTGTGTAATCTTCAAACAGGTAGACATTGTCATTGGGCAATTGGCAAAACTTGATGATGGACTGTAGACTATCAAACAGTATTGTATAGTGTATCAAAGTTAAATCTCTTGAATTTGAAAGCTGTAATGTGTTTATGTAAGATAATTTTTTTCTTAAGGGATATACATTGAAGTACTAGATAAAGGGCATGATGTCTCCAACTTCCTTTCAAATAATTCAGAAAAAATAATACTCACATATAATATATTCATGTATATTTATACTTATATATAACATTATTCACATACACACTATATTTATATATAATAATATTGATATATATTCATATGTGGGATTACTTGATGGCTCAGCAGGTAAGAAATATGCCTGCAATACAGGAGACACAAGAGACACAGATTCGATCCCCAGGTCAGGGAGATTCCCCTGGAGAAGAAAATGGCAACTCAGCCCAGTATTCTTGCCTGGAACCCCATGGACAGGGGAGCCTGATGGGCTACAGTCTAAAGGGTCACAAAGAGCTAGACATGACTGAGTGACTAAGCACACATACACGTATTCATATATATTAATATGAATCTACCTAAATTAAAGATGCGTACTCCTTGGAAGAAAAGTTATGACCAAACTAGACAGCATCTTGAAAAGCAGAGATATTACTTTGCCAACTAAGGTCTGTCTAGTCAAGGCTGTGGTTTTCCCTGTGGTCATGTATGGATGGGAGAGTTGGACTGTAAGAAGGCTGAGCACTGAAGAATTGATGCTTTTGAACCGTGGTGTTGGAGAAGACTCTTGAGAGTCCCTTGGACTGCAAGGAAATCCAACCAGTCCATTCTGAAGGAGATCGGCCCTGGGATTTCTTTGGAAGGAATGATGCTAAAGCTGAAGTTCCAGTACTTTGGCCACCTGATGCGAAGAGCTGAGTCATTGGAAAAGACTCTGATGCTGGGAAGGATTGGGGGCAGGAGGAGAAGGGGACGACAGAGGATGAGATGGTTGGATGGCATCACTGACTCAATGGACGTGAGTCTGAGTGAATTCCGGGAGTTGGTGTTGGACAGGGAGGCCTGGTGTGCTGTGATTCATGGGGTTGCAAAGAGTCGGACATGACTGAGCGACTGAACTGAACTGAATTGAACTGAACTGAAAGGCAAACAATTAATTAATTTGAAAAAGTGTCATGATTACTCCTTGTATTCTTTCTGCAATATTTCTTAAAGCTCTTATTGAGAAGAAAAGTGTTATAAATAAGAAGAGTTCTTCCTTTCAATTTTTTAGCAAAGAGATCCATGAGGTCACAGAGCTGCTTTTATTTCAATATTTTTACTTCTTTTTCCCAGTTTTATTGAAATGTAATTGACATATAGCATTGTTTAAGTTTCAGTTGTACAATATGATGATGTGATACGCACATATATTGCAAAATGATTACCACAATAAAGTTTGACAATACATTCTTACCTCTCTTGATTACTATTTCATTGTGTTGTATAGTGAGAACATTTAAGCTCTATTCTCATCACAACTTACAATATTATAGTTACTTCTGATACAGTTATTTCTACATCTTTTCCTACTATTTCCGTGTGTGTAAATTTGGATGTCAAACCTGTGTGAAGCACAGGTTCAACACTAAGAATTGCTAAGAATTGTTCAACCTTAAGAATTGTGAAGAAGCTTATTTTCCTATCCAGAGTCCAGAGAAACTTCTTTAATGCTCAGGTCATAGAGCTATTTTTAGTATTTCATCACTCGTGGTGGAATTCTTCACTCAAGATTTACAATATTTGTTTTTAAAACTTGTAATCCCCTAATCTCTTTTGCTTGCAGAAGCCCCTGTAGTCATAAATGAGTGAGAAACTTAAGTGGTTATTTTGATGAATTACTGGGAACTGGAGGCAACATTCTTAGAGGGTCTCATACACTTTTGTGGGCGTCACCTCCGTGAACTCCACCAGGTTTTCCTCCTGAAAACCTAAGGAAAACTCCTCAAAACTCTGGTGAGGAGAAAGTGAAAGAAAGTGTTAGCTTCTCAGTCAAGTCCGACCCTTTGCAACCCCATGGAGTGTAGCTCACCAGGCTACTATGTCCATGGAATTTCCCAGGCACAAATACTGGAGTTGCCATTCCCTTCTCCAGGGGCTCTTCTTGATCCAGGGATTGAACCTGGGTCTCCTGCACTGCAGGCAGATTCTTTATCGTCTGAGCCACCACTGCCTTCATAACAAATGCCTTCTCTCCAGAGGAAGAGACTTTGCCAGTCTTAGCTGGGGAATGACGTTCTTGCCACTCTTGAACGCTCTACCATTCCTGTATCACCTAATGGTGGTAAATATATAGCAAACAGGGATCAGAGCTTTAAAGACATAGACTTGAAATATTGTAGCCTGAGAAACTAATGGGGAAGAAAAAAAGCTACATCACTGGAGAGTCACTTGTAAAGGCCAGAGATCAGAGACAGAGTCCTGCTAAAAGCTGAGATCTAATTATAAGATGACAGAATGCTTCTCTTCCCCTGTACCTTATCATCACACTAACAGAGTTCTGGTATTACAGTGAATTACCATGGAAAGAGCCCCAAGGTATAGATTCTCCCCAAAGAGAAGTACTTAAGGAAGCCCAAAGTCAACAGGGGAGACAAAAAACAAGGACATTAAGAAACCTGATGCCTCTGGCTATAGAAAACATTAAATACAGCCAAGGTCCTTGCCAAGTCAATATAAATCCTCACGTCAAAGGCCTAGTTACCTCAGTTCCTATTACCTAATACATCAAGTCCAGCTTTCAACAGAAAATTATAATATATGCCCAAGGCAAGAAAAACAGTCTCAAGAGACAAAGTAATCATTGGAACCAGACAGGTCACAAAGATGTTGTAATTATCAAAAAGGACATTTAAAATAGCCGTGATTAATTTGTTGAAGACTCTAAAAGTGAAAAATAGACAAGCTATAACAACAAATGTGTAATGGGAAAGCAAGTGGAAACTAAGGAAAAAGCAAAAGCAAATATTAGATCAAAAACACTGTAATACGATTGAAAGTATTTGATGGGCCATCAGTAGACTCAACACAACTGAAGAAAGAATTAATGAACTTAAAACTAGATCTATAGAAACTTCCTAAACTAAAATTCAAAGAGAATGAAGAATGAAGAAAAAATAGAATATCTAAGAAATATGGGACAATTTCAAAAGGTATAATTTTTGCTTGCTTGAAATACCAGAAAGAGAACAAAGACAAGATGAAGCAGAAGAAATATTTGAATTAATTATGGTTGTAAGCTTTCCAAAGTATAGATCACAAAGCAGAGATTTGGGAAGCTGAGAGTAGACTATGCAGGAGAAATACCAAAAGTTAACCACATCTAGGCATGTCACGTACAAACTGCAGGAAGGAATAACAAAAGGATACTCTGGAAAGAAACCAGGAGGGAAAATCATTTTACCTGTAGCAAGGATAAGAATTATACCAAACTTCTTTTCAGAAACTATGCAAGTTAGAAGGGAGTGATGTGAAATATTAAGTGTTGAGAGAGGAAATTCTATATTCAACAACATCACCTTTCAAAGTGGAGAGGAAAAAAAAAAAGACTCTTATCAGAAAAATAACAACAACAACAAAAATTAAGAGAATTTATTAGCAGCAGACCTCTACTGCAAGAAGTGTTAAAAGTTCTTCTAGTAGAGGAAAATGATACAGGATGAAAAATTGGATGTACATAATAAAGAGCATCAGGAAGAAATAAAAATAAAATAGTAATTTTACTTTTCATATTCTCTGCTGATCTAAAAGATAATTATTTATTTAAATAAATGAGTAAAGTTTATTAGGGGATTTACATCACACTGATGAATGAAAACAATTTCACAAGAGACAGGAAGAAGGAATTTGGATTCCTCCCTATACGTGGTACTCCATGTGAAGTCATATAATGTTATGTGAAGGTGAACTTAGATTAGTCAAAAATTTTTATTAGTAACTCTATAGCATCAGTAGCAATGGCTAAAAAAGAGAGGCATAAGTGACATGCTAAGAGAATCAGGTAAAATGGAATCATAAAATGCTTAATTAAAATCAGAGAAGTCAGAAAAAGAAAAAAGTAGAAAAAAAAACAGAACAAACGTGATGAATGGAAAATGGTTACAAACATGGTAGATATCAATCCAACTATATCGGTAATTACACTAAATGTGAATGTTATGACACACTATTCAAAATACAGAAAAAATTGAATCTATATAAAAAAGCACCGGAGAAATAAAGATAAAATAAATACTTTCAATTTTCATATTCTCCATTGATCTAAAAGTGTAGCATAGGACCCATTTACATAGAGTATACAAGAAATTCACTTAACTGTAAAGACTCAGGTTAAAAAGTAAATGGAGTGAAAAAGATATATCACTGTAGTAAAAGCTGGAGTAGTAGCTGTTAGACCTTACGGTCTTTTCCTAGGACCCATCACTCCAAAGATCACCGAGACTTGGATTCGATGCAAACAGCAGGAGGATTTATTGGGCCGGCGTGCCGGGGTTCAGTCACCTCCAGGGGGGAGTGAACCCCGAACAGTCGTTACAGAGCAGTTTTTAAGCACAAAAACCACAAACAGGTACAGCTAGGGTGGGGACAGTCTGATTGGTGCGCAGGTCTTAACCTTTACAGGGATAGGCTCGTTTGTTATCAGGTCTGAACAGCTGGTCGGGGCCACATTCTGACGGTTAGCTATTTCCTGGAAAAACAATTTTTTTGGAAAGTCCCCAAAGGAAAAATAACCCCTGAGAGAGCCTAAAGGCCACATTCCATGAGATAAGAACCTGCTCTCAAAATTTAGCAAAAATTTAACTTTTCCTCTCATAGCTATGTTAGTTTCAGAGGAAGTAGATGTCAGGGCTAGGAAGATAATCAGGGAAACAGAGAAGCATTACATAGTGATAAAGGAGTCAATTTTCCAAGAAGACAAATCAATCCTAAGTGTTCATGTAACTAACAGCACAACATTAAAATATGTGAGGCAGACACTGAAGGAAATGAAAGGAGAAATAGACAAATCCACTATCCTTAGAGAATTCAACTGATTAGTGATTGAAGGAACAAATAGCTTGGAAATCAGTAAAGAAACAGATGACCTGAACAGCACTATCAATCAAAATTGACCTAATTGACATTTATAGATTACTTCATCAGATAATGGGAGAATAGGCTTTTTTTCTCAAACTCTTATGGAAGACTCACCAAGATAGACTATATTCTGGGCCTGAAAAGATTACAAATTTAAAAGAATAGAAATAATACAAAGTGGATTTTAATACTGCAAAGGAATTAAACTGAAAGAAATTCCCAGGATAGTTGTAAATTGAACAACATATTTTTATACAACCATTGACCAAAGAAAAAGTCTTAAAATATAAATACATTTTTAGTAAAGTAAAATAAAAAAATCAAGATTTGTAGGATGTAGCTAAAGCAATACTTAGAAATTTATAATAATAATATCAAATATATATATTAGAAAATAAGGCAGATTTAAATTCAGTGACTTAATCTTCCACCTTAGGAAACTAGAGAAAGAAATCTACAGCAAGCAGAAAAAGATGTAATAAAAGTTAGAGCAGAAGTCAGTGAAATGGAAAATAGGAAAACAATAACAATAATCTGTTGTATCAAAACTGGTTATTCAAAAAAAATCAGTAAAACAATAAATTGTAGCTAGGTTAATGAGGGAAAAAACAAAAAAGACATAAATTACCAATAATAAAAATGAAACAGAAGCCAGCATTACTGATTCTATGGACATGGCAAAGGTAATAAATATTGTAAACAATTCTGTGCCCACAAATTTGATAACTTAGATAACAGAGACTAATTCTTTGAAAGAAATCAGTCACCAAAACTCATACAAAGAGAAATAGTCCTAGTAGACTTCTGTTTATTTTGTTAAAAATTTAAACTGAGATTTAGTTGACATATAACATTATATTAGTTTCAGGTATACAACAATATGGTTCACTATTTGCGTATATTGTGAAATGATCACATAATAAGTCCAGTAATAGCTATCACTATAAATGTGAGTCACTCAGTTGTCTAACTCTGATCCCAGGGACTGTAGCCCTTGAGCCTGCTCTGTCCACGGAATTTTCCAGGCAAGAATACTGGTGTGGGTTGCCATGCCCTCCTCCAGGGGATCTTCCCAGCCCAGGGATGGACCCTGCATCTCCTGCATTGGCAGGCAGATTCTTTACCATTGTGCCACCTGGGAAGCCCTGATTGTGTATGGAGATAATGCCCAAATTTATCAGAAAAAAATTTGCACTACTAATCATGTCTATCAAGGTTACAAAATTCAAGGTTACATACAAAATCAATTGCTTTTTCTATATATCAGCACTGAACAATTGTAATTTGACAGAAAAAATTAATAATATTTACCATTGCATAAAAGTGAACATGCTTAGTGACAAATCTAAAAAAATATTATGTATAGGATCTTAATGATGGAGAATACTGATGAAATCAAAGGCGGTCTAAATAAATGAAAATATATTTTGTGTTCATGGATTAGAAGACTTAATATTGTTAAGATGTCAGCCCTTCCCAGTTTGATCCACAGATTGAAGGCAATCCTAATCAAAATCTCAACAAGCTATTTTGTAGATATCAACAAATTATTCTAAAGTTTATACGGAAAGGAAAAAGTTTTCACGGAAAGCTGACACAATACTGAAGAACAACACCGGACAGTTTTAAGACAATATAAAGCTACAGGATGAGATGGTTGAGATGGTTGGATAGTATCACTGATTCAAGGGACATGAACTTGGGCAAACTCCAGGAGACGGTGAGGGACAGGGCGTGCTGCAGGCCACAGGGTCACAAAGAGTTGGACATGATTTAGCCACTGAACAACAAAGTCATAGGAATTGAATAGTTTGGACTTTCCATAGAATAGATTTCTTGGGGTGAGATTACTACATTAAAAACCATGTAAATCCAAATGATGACAGACTGTATGACTTTCCTCTTGCTGTTGTAACAAATGACTACACATTTAGCTACTTAAAGAACACAAATTATCTTACAGTTCTAGAGATTAGAAATATTAAATCAGTTTCACTGAGTTAAAATCAAGATGTTGGCAAGTGTGCATTCCTTCTTCTGGAGGATCTAGGGGAGACCCACTTCGTCACCTTTCTCAGTGTGTAGAGGTTGCCTTACTTCCTTGGTTTGACTCTTCCCTCCGACTTTAAAGCCGGAGGCATACCATTCCTATCTCCTCCTTGACCTTTGCTTCTGTCCTCACATACTCTCTCCTTGACTCTGGTCCTCCTTTCTCCTTCTCGCATGACTGTTTTGATTACATTGGGCCCACTCAGATAATCCAGGATAATTTCTGGTTTATATTTGTTTTTGTTTTTGTTTTTTTCCTTAGGTACAAAGAATGCAGTTATTAAAAAAAAAAACCAGATGAGGTCTATCATGTAGCCTGTATTCCAGCAAAGACTTAGATATGGAATGGGTGGAAGAGAGATGGGCAAGTAAATGAACAAGAGAACTATTTGGAGTTTATATAAGGCATGAAAAAAATAAAGTGATTATGTGATAGAGAGTGATGATGATCTTATTATTTTAGGTTAGGTGGTTAGAAAAATTTTACCGAGATCTGAAATAGTCATCCAAATAGAGAGCTAAGAACAGATTGAAACAAGAATGGAAAGGCACATGGACAGATCCTGAAACATTTCGTATTTCAAGGGAACTTAGATCTGGGCAGCTAGAGCCTATGAGAAATAATAAGCTTGAAGTTATATGTTGAAATCAGATGAATGCAAAGTCTTTTCATTCCAAATCCAGTGGAAAGCCATTGCAGAGGATCTGACTTATGTTTTAGAAAGCTTTCTAATTGCTCTGTGGAGAGTGGATTTCAAATAGACAAGAGAGAAGACTAAAAATCCATCATAATTCATTTAAGAAAGGAGAGTGGCTTGAGATATTAGTAGCAAAGTGGGAAAAATTAAATGGGCTAGAAACAGGTTTTGTAGATGAAAGAGATAAGACTTGGTTATTAATTTCATAAGTGATATGATGACATAGGATAAATAGAGTAACTGTTAGAATTTGGGATTAAGCAAATGGTTGGTTTGTGGTGGCCATTTACTGGAATGGGGAAAGTAAAAAAAAGTAGACTTGGATATAATATGATATATGAAGAATTCTGCTTTGTCTATGTTGGTTTTATAATGACTGTTAGGCTTCTGTGTGGTGGTATGAGAAGGATCTTAGATTTATAAACTTGGAGTTCAGTAAATGTTAGGAACGAAGATGCAAATTTTACAAGTCACCAGCATCTAGACTATATTTATTAAGGACACAGGAATGAAAGGGATCACTTAAGGAGAGAATATAGACAGAAAAGTGGAAACATAGAAGAGTCTTGAATCGTTTAATGTACTGATGTCAAGTGAAGAAGGAGAAACCAAAAGTGGTCAGTGACATAAGGAAAAGTCTAATAGTTTGGGGAGTGACAGAATTCAAGAGTAGAAATTTCTTTAAATAGGGAGAGGAGGTGAACCTTGTTGAATGCTGCTGAGAGGTCAAGTAAGATGAGGACAGGAAAGTCACTGGCAGCAGGAGTGACTGGATGTCACTGATCATGTTAATTTTCGTAGTTTCAGTGAAGTGGTGGTGAAGGAGGCCCAGTGCCTCAGACTAGAGAAGATGTGATGAGAGGAAGTGAAGAAAGCCTTGCTAGACAACTCAACTCATAGGATGGAAGTTTTGCTTAGAAAGGAAACAGAGAAATGGGGTGCTAACTGGAGGAGGGCATGGGGTGTGAAATGCCATCTAGATGCTGATGACTCCTGGCTTCCCTCATAGCTCAGTTGGTAAAGAATCTCCTGAAGTGCAGGAGACCCAGGTTTGATCCCTGGATCAGGAAGATTCCCTGGAGAAGGAAATGACAACCAACTCCAGTATTCTTGCCTGGAGAATCCCATGGAGAGCGGAGCCTGGCAGGCTACAGTACATGGAGTCGCAAGAGTTGGATACAACTTAGTGACTACCAGCTAGAAGCTCTGATGCTCTGTGTGTGAAGATGGATGAGGCTAGATTAAGTTTGTATGCAGATAAAATTGATTCAGTACAGGGATAAATCAGTGATGATTTATGTGAGATTAAGACCCTGATGCTAGGAAGGACTGAGGGCAGAAGGAAAAGAGGGTGACAGAGGATGAGATGGTTGGATGGCATTATCCACCCAGTGGACATGAGTTTCAACAAACTCCTGGAGACAGTGAAGGACAGGGAAGCCTGGTGTGCTGTAGTCCATGGGGTGACAAAGAGTTGGACACAGCTGAGTGACTGAACAGCAACAAAAGTCCTTTAAAAAAATGTGGTGAGATCCAAAGAACACATGCAGGGTTGTCCTTAATTTGGATTAGTGACATTTTATCTATAGTAACAAAGGCAAAGAAGATGGTATAGGTGCAGATGCAGATAAATTGGTTGATTTAGTGATGGCAAAATGAGGCATGACTAATTGCATACACTTTCTTAATAAAATGTCAGACAAGATTAGCTGTAAAGGAAGTGACTGTAAAGGAAGTTTGGAAACATTCAAGGTTTGAAAAAAATAGAATCCTAAAGCTAACAATATTTTCGGAGAATGGGAGACTGAGCATCCTGGAAAGGGTAATGAGATTTTTGGACGGTGTTTTGTGCCTAGAAGAGATTTGTGGTCATGAGTTTGCAGTTAAACTTCAGGGTGATTGTATATTTTTCTCCAGATTGTTCTGGTTGTATGTGAGCAGCTAGAGAGTAAGCAGAAAGATTTATTTAACCAGGATAGATGGAACAGATGAGAGCTCTTTCTCCATAATTTGACTTATTGTTCAGTCGCTCAGTTGTGTCCAACTCTGTGATCCCATGGTCTCTAGCATGCCAGGCTTCTCTGTCCTTGAGTATCTCCTGAAGTTTGCTCAGACTCATGTACATTGAGCTGATGATGCCATCTGACCGTCTCATCCTCTATTGTCCCCTTCTCCTGCCCTCAATCTTTCCCAGCATCAGGGTCTCTTCCAATGAGTCAGCTCTTCGAATCAGGTGGTCAAAGTATTGGAGCTTCAGCATCAGTCCTTCTGATGAATATTCAGGGTTGATTTATTTTAGGATTGATGAGTTTAATCTCCTTGATGTCCAAGGGACTCTCAAGAGTCTTCTCCAGCATCATAGTTCGAAAGCATCAATTCTTCGGCACTCAGCCTTTTTTGTATAATTTGACTAATTCTAGATATTATCAGTTTTAAATCTTTGTTAACATGGTAGCTAAAAACCAAAAATCTCATTTTATTTTATTTTGCGTTTTTCTGACCTCTAGGGAGACTATCCTTTTTGATGCGTTTCAGTCACTGTTTTTTTAATCTCTCCAAAATGGTTCAGATTCTTTGTCCATTTTTCCTACTTAGCCATTTACCTGTTTTCTTTTTGATTTTTAAAGATTTATATAATGGATACTAGCATTTCATTTGTTATATACCTTGCACTATTTTGTCTCTGGGTATTACATATGCTTGATTTACCGTGTCTTTCATTATACTGATGACTTGATAGTTTACATGGTCAAATATATTCATGTTTTCCTTTGGAGCTTGTGGATTTATAGGCTTCCTCTCTTCTATCCCACTGTAAGTTATGAACATTGTCTTCCATATTTTATTATAGTATTTTTCAAATTTTTTACATTTGAACCTTTAACATTTAGAGTTTAATTTTGTATATAGTATATGATAAGAAACTTGTTCTTTTGATGGATGGAAAACCAATTGTCCAATAATATTTCCCAATGATTTAAAATACCATCTTTTCATATTTTATATTTATATACATTCATAGGTAGGTGGATATATAGTCATGTATCAGATTTCTCTGTTCATTGGTCTGCTTGTCTTCACTTGTGTACTGTTTTAACTCTTTTTGTTTTTAGCATGTTTTGATATTTTCTCGGGTAAATCTCTCTCTTATTATTCATCCTATTCTTCCTTTGAAATGTTTGTTGACTCTTTGTTTTTAGAAAGTGTATTTATTTCTTTGGCTGCTTTGGGTCTTCAGTGCATCATGCAGGTTCTTTCACTGTGGCATACAGACTCTAGTTGCAGCCCACAGGCTTAGTTGCTCCATGGCAGGTGGGATCCTAGTTCCCTGACCAGGGATTGAACTTGTGTCCCCTGAAGTACAAATTGAATTCTTAACCACTGGACCACCAGAGAAGTCCTTTCTTGAGTATTCTTGTATATTTACTCCTCCAAACAAATGTTATAATTTGCTCAATTCCAGTGGGACTTACTTGTATTGAATTTACAAATTAATATGGGAAGAGAGTTTTGCTTTGGAGAGGAAGAAGAAAGCAAAACACCTATAGATTAAACAGGGTTAGTTGAGTTGATCTTGTGGATTTAAACACATGGTCAGAGACCCTCTAGATAGGAGAGTTCCAAAGGCAGAAGAAATAAAGGGGCAGATACTGAAAGCAACTTCCCTATCTCCATGTATTTGCTAAACATTAGACTTGAAGCTTACAAATACAGTAATTTTGATAAAAACTACCTGCTGGGATAATGTCCAGTAAGTTACATCATAGCCATTTCCCCCCAAACTGATATTTACATTTGTTTAAATAAATTAATATTTGCAAATTGCTCAGTTATTTGTTGGGAACAAATTCAAAAGAACACAGAAACAAATAGTAGGAGAAAAAGGCAAGAATGGTGATGGGTAGGAGGAAAAGTTTACAATTTATCAAAATAAGAGTACTGACAAATTAAAATAAATTCTTTTATGTGAACATCTTGGATGAAAGAAACTTTGCAAGGGAATTAGAGTTTATTCAATAAAAGAAAAGATACTAGATTACTATACTAATTCCTTCTTTAGGACCCATGAAAAACAGGCATTAGATGCCAACCCTGAAAGTGCAGCAACTGAACTCCTACCTAGCTTAGTACTGGAAGGAGTCTTAATAATGCACATGCATTATTCTCATAGTTGCATGAGTCAAAATTCTTGTGTAAAAGAGGCACTGCAGTCTCGAGCTATACGTCTATCCACACTTCCATTTTCTTTCCTGTGAAATTTATCTTTCTGTCTGGCAGAAAGCAAGAAAACTGGAAAAAAGAAGTGATTAGAATTAAATTTCCTTCAGCAGCACACAGAGCTGCAGTGTTGCTACAAAACCTGGTTTCTGACGGGGCTAATGGCAGGGAGCTATTTATAGATCAGTTCTGAAATTTCCTTAGTAACAAGGGTTGCAAAGAACTCTCTCTCCTTGCTGCTGGAAGTGTCCCCAGCCATCCCGTAGCCTTGTTCCCGATTCCTTTAACTTTGGAATTCTTCTCAAGTGTTCCTAACCTCAGTATTATTTCCCTTCATATCAACACATATTTCATGGTTGGCGAATTTTCATGAATATTTACCAGTCCAATTTTGTACTATACTTTGTTTTGATGATAGTGTGTTCTCCTGAAGGGGAGATATTTCATGTTGATGGCTAAGCTTTGTACTGAAACAACTGATGTCTTTGCCTAAGTTTCTCATGCTTTGAGATTTTTCAGCTTTCTATTATATTTCAGATTTCTGGGCATTGGCCAGAATCCCAGCATTTTCTTCCTTCCCTTTATGTTTGTTCTCTTTTTCCTTCCCTCCAGCTTGACCATCTGTCTCCCTACTTTTGCTTCTGTAGAACTGTGGACTAGGACCTAGGGGTGAAACAGCACATGCTATCAAAGGATTCAGTTTTTGGAAGTCATCTCTGATCTATATAAGTACCGAATGACTTCTGCAAAGTGTTCTACATCTTGTTACCATCTGGACCTATTACCTCACCTACTTAGAGCACGGCTAACAAGGCCAAGGTCATGGATTCAGACTCTATATGATCCAGTTTACTTTACACAGGACAGAAATTTCTTTTATGGCTCTAGTCTGAAACTGCAAACGATAGTGGGTTCATCTTGGAAATGAGTCCATGCTGGAGGACCTGGTGAGTGTTGGGTTTGAGCCAGGCCCTCATCATTATTATAGAAAACTTCAAAGCATATGTTCTACGGCTGGACAGCCAGCAGGACTCCTATTTCAATGCACTCTTTATATTAAGCTTTGGAACAGATAGGACACAACTAAGGTCACACAGGAAAATAAGAATCCAAAATTCAGTCCAGTCTTATGTGCCATTTTGCCCTTCTATTCATTTTCCCTGTTAATATCCCTATAAAGTGCATCTCTGAGGAGTTACAAATTTTACATATTGAGGTGAAGCTACTGGCCCAATTAAACCTGGAGAGATGTGCTGCCACATGTAACTGGGAAGAGAATTGTCATTAAATGTGTACAAAATCTGAGGACTTTGAGGAGGGGAAATTTTGAGAATTTCCATTTGGCCTTTGTGGTACTAATAAAACATTTGCAGTGTGATTTAAAGTTTGTAGACTATTTTCATATCTTCCATCTCGTTTGGTTCATCTAATATGAGATTGGCTTGAAAATGTTATTCATGTTTCAGGTTAGACTAATTATGTACATAAAGATTGTATGATTTGCCCAAAGTCATACAAACCCTAAGGTCTTTGGATTCTGATCCAGGGAGCTTTCCATGCTGTAACACTGTATTTTATCTCTTGACTTGTACCTACAGAAACCTCTCAATGGCAAATTTATTGTATTACTGAAACCACTTCTGTTTTATTTTTGAATTGACTTAGAGAGGGCAGATTTCATACAACTTCTGCAGTCACAATTACATATCAAACCAGTTTTATGAAGCTTGAGGATGGCCTCTAAAGGAGATTGAATAAATGGTTCTGAAAATCACCAAGAGCCCTTTTAGGGAGACTAGGTCACATGGCAGCTAATAAAGTTTTTGAAATTCGAGACTCTTGCTTTCAAAACTTGGATCTGTTTTAGTTTATTTTTCAAACCTTCCTACCCTATATGATTAGGAAATAACCTTGGCAACAGTCTTTCTGAAGTGGATTTGCCAAATTGTGTAATAGCCCTGCTCAGAACTGAAATCAAAAGTGTGAAAATGATTAAAGGGATTTCAGTTCAGAATCCTGGGAGCAGGAGGAAGCAATTTTTTTTTGCTTTTTTCCCCTTGAGACCACTACACCTCAATCGTGTGACATTTCTCTTCCAATTAAAGCCGTGTCTTGTAACCAAGGGGTCTCATTTACATATTGCTGCTTTGCAAGCCCCAGCATCATCTTACCTTAGTTTTTACAATATTGCATAATGCATTATGTCTTGATGCAATTTAATGCCTCCTGCTGACTACTTGAAATTACTAAGCAGAAGGTCAGACTAGATCAGTGAACAGCTACTAAAATGCATAGGCAGCAACACGAACAGTAGATAATTAGTACTCAGTGCAAGCCAAAGCAGTGAGAAAAGTGAGGCAAAAAGATAAACAAGATGTTTGCTAAATTTTATGACAGTATCTTCCATTCATATTGATGCCTGTGGATTTAGACCTATCATCAATTTGTCTTTTTAAGCTTTATTTATTTTTCTTCTTGTGAAATGTTTTATAGATACAGAAGAGGATGTAAAACTTAAGTACAAGTTAAACAACAATTGCAGAGCAACCTTTGTGAATCACTCAGACCAAGTGGAAACTGGCCACATGCCTCTCCACAGTCAGAACAGACTCTACCCCCACCAGACATAAAATCAACCAAAGAAAGGTGACTATCTGGCCTTGTTTATCTCTATAGATATTGCACTAAGGATAAACCCTTAGCTTACCCCCTAAGGGCTTCAGCTGGATTTTGTTTGCTTTCTTAATTATACAAGCAAATTGTAGGTTTTTTTTTTTTTTTTTTTGATGGCTTCTTTCACTCACAGTTTATTTGTAAGTTTCATCCATGTTGATGGATATTTCCATAGTTTATGCCTTTTTATGGTTGTATAGCTTAATATTATATTGGTAAAAGTTTTTGTATTGATTCTATCTCAATGCACCTGGGATCATTTCCAGTTTGGAGCTAATTTGAACAATGCTGCTGTGAACTTTCCGGTACCTAATTCCTAACTGTGTACTAGAGTTTCTCCAGTGTGTCTAATTCGGGGTAGAATGCTACCTTTAACTTTATTAGAAAATGCTAAACTATTTGCAAAGAATTTGTATCGGTTTTCACTTCTGAGAGAGTTCCTGTTATTCATCTTTCTAACCAACACTTGAAATCGTCAGACAGTATGTTTTTTTGTGTGTGAATCTAATTTCAAGATTGCCAGGAGAAATATCAATAACCTCAGATATGCAGATGACACCACCCTTATGGCAGAAAATGAAGAAGAACTAAAAAGCCTCTTGATGAAAGTGAAAGAGGAGAGTGAAAAAGTTGGCTTAAAGTTCAACATTCAGAAAATGAAGATCATGGCATCTGATCCTATCACTTCATGGGAAACAGATGGGGAAACAGTGGAAACAGTGTCAGACTTTATCTTTTTGGGCTCCAAAATTACTGCAGAAGGTGAATGCAGCCATGAAATTAAAGACGCTTACTCCTTGGAAGAAAAGTTATGACTAACCCAGAGAGCATATTGAAAACCAGAGACATTATTTTGCCAACAAAGGTCCATCTAGTCAAGGCTATGGTTTTTCCAGTAGTCATGTACGGATGTGAGAGTTGGACTGTGAAGAAAGCTGAGCATGGAAGAATTGATGCTTTTGAACTGTGGTATTGGAGAAGACTCTTGAGAGTCCCTTGGACTGCAAGGAGATCCAACCAGTCTATTCTGAAGGAGATCAGTCCCGGTGTTCTTTGGAAGGAATGATGCTAAAGCTGCAACTCCAGTACTTTGACTACCTCATGCGACGAGTTGAATCATTGGAAGAGACTCTGATGCTGGGAGGGATCAGAGTCAGGGGCAGGAGGAAGAGGGGACGACAGAGGATGAGATGGCTGAATGGCATCACTGACTCGATGGATGTGAGTCTGAGAACTCCGGGAGTTGGTGATGGACAGGGAGGCCTGGCATGCTGCAATTCATGGGGTCGCAGAGTCAGACACGACTGAGCGACTGAACTGAACTGAATAGGTCTGTAATGGTTTTCTGTCAGACCTTGGTCTTAATGGTCTTAATTTGCTTTCACTTGCTTGCTAAGGAGCTGATCATATCTCCTTTCTTTTTAGTAACCATTTGGATTTCCTGTTTTGAGAAGAGTTTATTCAAATCTTATACCCAGTTTCTTTCAACTGGGGTATTTGTCTTTCTTATTTATCTTCTTTTGGGTTTTATGTTTTATGTGTTCTTTAAAGCAATGACCTGAAGGAGATAAGGGATTAGCCATGGAGATACCTAAGGGAAGAACATTCCAGATAATAGAAAATGTCCAGTGCTAATGTTCTATGCCAGAAGCTTGCCTGGAGTAAAACAATAGGAGGGAAATTTTAGTAGCAGATGAAATCATAAGGTAATGAAATGAGATCTTATAGACCTTATAGAAATCTTTGGCTTGGCCTCTGAATGAAATGGGCAGTAACTATAGTGTTCAGAGCAAAGGAATGATGCAGCATGACTCTTCCCTCTTTTTAAAAATTAACATACTATTTCTTTATTGAATGGAATCCCCTCAAAGCTCAGTCGTTAAAGAACTGGCCTGCAATGCAGGAGACCTGGGTTCTATCTGTCTGTCCCTAGGCCAGAAAGATCTCTTAGAGAAGGAAATGGCAACCCACTCCAGTATTCTTGCCTGTAGAATCCCATGGACAGAGGAACCCAACTCTCCTCATTAAAAAAAAAAAAAAANTGGAATCCCCTCAAAGCTCAGTCGTTAAAGAACTGGCCTGCAATGCAGGAGACCTGGGTTCTATCTGTCTGTCCCTAGGCCAGAAAGATCTCTTGGAGAAGGAAATGGCAACCCACTCCAGTATTCTTGCCTGTAGAATCCCATGGACAGAGGAACCCAACTCTCCTCATTAAAAAAAAAAAAAAAATTAATACACTATTTATTTAACACGTTTAGGTTTACAGAAAAAATTGAATGGAATCTAAAGTCTTTTTCATAGAGTCTGTGCTTCCCATCTCTGCAACTATAGGCTCTACAAATTTAGAGATTCTGGGCCCAAAGGAGGCACCCAGTTACTAGGAGACACGGTAAGATCTTATTGAACTGTATGCCATCCAGACTGCCAGGGTTTCTTAGAGTCCTTTTTACAGGGACCAACAGATGAGAAGAGGAGAAATTGTATTGGCGGGAGTAATTGATGAGAGGGGTAGAAAGAGGCACATCTGCTTTTTCATAGTAGAAGTAGAGAGCAACATTTGTGGTGCCCAGGTGATGCCCTTAGGTCTCCCGTAGTGCCCTCTTGCCCAGTTGTGACTCTGACTGAACACATGCAGCAACCCCTGGGGATAGTATGATGACCATACATTCAGATTCTTCAGAAAAGGTTTAGTTTAAAGTTCCAAGTAAGATACAGAAGGCTTCCTTGGTGGTTCAGTGATGAAGAATCTGCCTGTACTGTAAGAGATGCGAGTTCCATCCCTGGGTCGGGAAGATCCCCTGGCAACCCACTCTAGTATTCTAGCCTGCAGAATCCCATGGACAGAGGAGCATAGGGGGCTACATACAGGCCATGGGGTTGCAAAGAGTCGGATACAACAAGCAACTGAGCATGAACAAATGAGCATGCAAGACACCAAAAGCTTTATAGGTGCCAGCAGAGGGTAAAGACATTTATAGTGAATGGGAAGGGAGGGAGATGATTAATATTGACTGTAGCCCTGAAACCAACTGCACAGTGAGGGCTGTAGGGAAAGAGGTCAACAGAACCATGGAAGATATCTAGCCACACGCCTCTGTGCAAGACAAAGATGGACTGTGGTGGCCCTGGAGGGAACTGCCCACTCTCTCAGCAAGCAGATCTTCTGCAGGAAGCATAGTTAGACAAACATCTCCAGTTATACCTTTAGATATAACAGAGTGCTCACTCTGAAACCATACTTTCTCTGGGCTGTTCCCAGCATGGTAGAGTTACTAGAGTTGGCACATTCCTGCCTCTAATGGGAAACCTTTACTAGTGAGATTTCATTAATCTGCTGTGATACTCTCAAAACTATGAAATGGTCCGAGGCTTCAATTTTCTTTTTCATTTTTTGCTTCTTTCACAGATGTTGGATCTGTATCATGGTCTAAAGGCTCTTCTAGCATACCCCAGTGGTCTCCCTGTGCTCCTTCACAAGCACGTTCCCTAGCAAATCTCTCGCACCTCTAATCTCATTTTGGCATCTGTTTCTTAGAAGACCTAAACTGAAATAAGGTATGTTTAATATAATTATCAGCATAATTTAGTTTCAATATACCATGTTGCTATTTATTGTCACTTTCTCCTATTTTCTCTTTGTTCCTTCCCCCTCCTTATTTTGGATTGAGTTTACAAAAATATGATTATTTTATTATCTATACCTCGTTATTTTGTTTTTTAGCATTTAACTTTAGTATCATTGGAAAGTTAGGGTTTAACTTTCAAGTGCTATTTTACCACTTCACAAATGGTATAAAAAGTGTACAGCAGAATTCACCCAAGCCTTCCTTCCTATTTTTTGAGCTATTTTCAGACATTTTACTTTGGTGTATGCCATAAACCCCACACCACATTATTATTTTTACTTTCAATACTCAAATATCTCTTGCAGAGATTAAAATGATAAAAAATGTCTTTTGTACTTGTCCACATGTTAACCCTCTGTAATGCTCTTCATTAATTTATGTAGAACCAGTGTCTAATTCGGAGAAGGCAATGGCAACCCACTCCAGTACTCTTGCCTGGAAAACCCCATGGACAGAGGGGCCTGGTGGGCTGCAGTTCATGGAGTCGCTAGGAGTCAGACACGACTGAGCAACTTCACTTTCACTTCTCACTTTCATGCACTGGAGAAGGAAATGGCAACCCACTCCAGTGTTCTTGCCTGGAGAATCCCAGGAACGTGGGAGCCTGGTGGGCTGCCATCTATAGGGTAGCACAGAGTCGGACATGACTGAAGTGACTTAGCAGCAGCAGCAGCAGCAGCAGCAGGTTTGACATCAGATTTTTTTGTTTGACTCTCTTCTCCAGTTAACTGGAGACATCAGAAAAAATAAGTAGTAAAAAGTTAATAAAAAGCTCTTTCTGTGATACTGTGCTGTTTAACACACTAATCCATCAATTTATCTTTTAAACAATTATCATGGCTTTTATATCACGGCACATTTGGTAAGAGTCTGCTATATTTAAACCCTGAGTGCTGAGACATTTAAAATGAAGGGAAATACATAGCAAGTTAAGTAACGTTAAAGTATTTGAATAATTCAAAGCAACAATAAAAGCAATGTCACAATGCATAACAGTCAACAAATTGCTCAGGCAGTGACTTCTGTCAAAACTCAGATACATAATGGCTTTGACTTCAGGCAGGAATGATCTGCGGAGAGGTTTGCCGAGACGGCTACAGAGGAGCTTAGTGTGGGTAGAGAAGGTGGGGAAGGACCTTATAGATTGGTGTACCATTGTTAATAAATGTGTAGAAGGAGTGAAGGGTAAAGGGTAGTATGTGAACCACTTTGAGGGGCACATGGCTTTAAAGAAGGCTACTGAATGAAAAAACAGAAAGAAAGCTTGCAGTCACATTGTTCAGGGCCCTAATTATCAAGCTAATAAGCGGCCAACAGAGAAGTCTTACTAGGTCATTAGAAGATAAGAAAAGCTGTGAGTAATCAAGGTTAATGATTTTTGTCCTCTCATACAAGAGACAAAAAACCAAAAAACAAACAACAAACCTGGGGTAAGAAAGTGAACATTATCAGTATGGAATCCCTAAGAGCACACTGGGCTTCCCAGGTGGCTCAGTGGTAAAGAACCTGCCTGCCGATGCAGGAGATGTGGGCTCAATCCCTGGGTTGGGAAGATTTCCTGGAGAAGGAAATGGCAACCTATTCCAGTATTCTTGCTTGGAGAATTTCATAGACATGGTGGGCTACAGTCCATGGGGTTGCAAAGTACTGGACACAACCAAAACAACAATGGAGCAAAAATAGGCCCAAACAAAATATGCAGATATATCCAAACAATGAACAATGTTTAACCCATTGCCGATATTTTCTTTAAAGAAAATGTATTTTTATCATCTATATTAAGCGATGGCTACCAGGTGGAGCTAGTGGTAAAGAACCCACCTGCCAGAGGAGGAGATGTAAGAGATGCAGGAGGGATCCCTGGGTCGGGAAGATCCCCTGGAGAAGTGAGTGGCAACCCACTCCAGTATTCTTGCCTGGAGAATCCCATGGACAGTGGAGCCTGGCAGGCTACAGTCTGTGGGGTCACAAAGAGTTGGACACAACTGAAGTGACTTAGCACATGCATGCATGAGAACTGTGTTCCACCATGGAAAATTATAATACCACGTTATCTGAAGAATGTATATTCAGTTGTACGCACACGTAGATTGCAACAGCCTACTCTTTTTTCTTTAGAAAACTATCGTCTGAGATGATAATGGATTTTTGAGTAAATTTCTCACTCATCTAAGGATCAAAAATAATTCTGTAAAAATAGCTTATCTAGAAATTAAAAGTAGTTATGGTGTAGCATGATAATATAATCAATAAGTATATTTAAAAGAAAAGAAAAAGAGGAAAGAGAAGCAAAAGGAGAAAAGAACAAGAAGACAAATGTGGATGTTTAGTGACTTAGTGGGAAGGGGAGAAACAGGGCACATGGGGGGGCTCAGGGAGGTCTAAATAGTGACTTACCTCTGAATGAAGGAGCCCTCTGGAGGCTTTTGAGTTACATCATTATTTCATGAGAGAAGAGGAAGATATTACGATCTTCTGACTTTACAATGTAGAAGGAATGTGCAGGTTTTCTTATAGATGGAAACTACATGTTCTCCTGGGTATGTGAGATACTTTTTGTCCCATACAACAGTCACTGGAAATATCCCATTCAGTTCCTGGTACAAAAGAAAGGGATTTGTGTGTGTGCTTTTTGAATATTTAAAATGATAGTGTGGAAAGAAGAACATTGGACTGTGGGTCATACTATAGTGAATTCTGGGCACTCTTTTCTACTAACTGACTGTGTAGCCCTTGATCTCTAATTCTTACATGTTTATTTTTTAGCATCTGCTAAAATGAGGGGTTGTACTACGTATTTCTCTGTAGCTCATGCTAACATTCTATGATATGTTATTAGGCAAAGATACCCAACTTCTTCTGCTTTTGCAAATGATCATCTGGTACCAAGAGGCCCTTGTCCTAGGGTAAAAGTCAACATCATTGAATGGCCAGAATATGTACAGGATTTAGAGGCAATGGATTTAGAGAGAGTTATATTTTCTAATTTATGTGACTGATGAAAATGGATAAGTTTTCACTGAAGGGTATTTAGTGATCATAGTGGTTGGGTCTAAACAAAGCATTTCAAAGGAGACTGGTGATTGTTTATTCCCGGGACAGTGGGAAAATAGTTACAGGAAAACGTCTGTGATCTATTCTAATCAAATCTTCATTGTCTTTGGACAAAGCCTCTGTCTCATAGGATCCTGCTTTCTGTCTCTCTGGGGAGGAGAAGTCATGGGAAATTAGGTTAAATTCAAATATATGTATTAAATAATAATACAAGTCACAAGACACATGGTCTGTTAAAATAGCACCTTCTTCACAATGGCTTGGGAAACCAGAGTATCTCTGTCAGCAGAATGGCCAAGTCAGATTTACCCACTATGGTGCTGATTATCCTAATTAGAAGGAACAGAGGCTGCAGAGTTCTGGAAAGGATGGCAGTGGGAGCACAAATACTCAGGTCCCAGCCCCTCCCTTTCCAAGAGAATTGGCTGAAATGAACAAAGAAATACAAAAATAGAAGAAAACCAGGATCAGTGATGTGTGTGCATGTGAGCTAAGTCACTTCAGTTGCGCCCTCCTCCAGGGGATCTTTCTGACCCAGGGATCGAACCCTCGTGTCTTTACATCTCCTGAAGGGGTGTCAGTCATTGCCACAAAAGGCAAAGAGTCTCTGCTGGTTCTCAGGCAGATGGAACCAGCGTGAAAGCTGTCAGAAGCCTAACTCACTCTCGCTCGTGGAACATGCTGGAAACTCACACGGAAAATTCACAAGTCATGCAATTGTGGGTAGGGTGTGGAGAGAGAGAAGGGAGAGAGGGAGGGAGGGGGTAGGGCAAGGTAGAGGGAGGGAAAAGGAGAGATGTCTGGGGCATTGTTCCAGAGATGTGTGCATCCAGAGATGGCGGCCCTTGGAGGTTCTTTGTGAGGCTGCCAAACTTAACAGGACCTGTAGAATTTGTTTTGACTCAATTACTTTCCAGAATGTTCCAGGGCTCATTCTCATGCTCTAGAGATAAGTCTTGGCCACTGCAGTGCTCCCTGCAGATGGTACAGGTAGTAGTAATACCAGTCAAGTCACAGAGTATAAGATGGAGCTTTGGCTGAAGAGAAGCTGGATACAGAAAACCTCCTTGGTATAATATTTTCAATAAACACAGAGAAGAAGTCATACCGAGATAAAAATCTACCTGCTGGGATTATTCTTAGTGCAGTTCCCTCTCTATCTTTCTCTTACTGTTAAGTCATGGGTCAGAAATGTTTAAGCTGACATCATCCCTTCTCCAGACAACACAGAGTAGAATTCTTATACAAGTTGGAGGAATAGTATGAAAGCTATTAACAGTTAATAGTATGGAAAATGTAGTATATAAATATATATAGAATATAGGGGCTTCCCTGGGGGCTCAGATGGTAAAGAATCCACCTGCAATGCAGGAGACCTGGGTTTGATCCCTGGGTTGGGAAGATCCCCTGGAGATGGGAATGACAACCCACTTCAGTATTCTTGTCTGGAGAATCCCATGGACAGAGGAGCCTGGTGGGCTACAGAACATGGGGTCGCAAAGAGTTGGACGAGATGAGAGACTAACACTTTCACTTTCACATAGTAGAGTAGTATGGAAATTACCTACCTCCATTGAGCTAAATGCCAGGATAATCTAGAGCTAGTCTTATTCAAATAGGAAGAGTAGATGAATATTTAAAAAAATAATAATCCATAGTCTAATGATTCTAGATGTTCTTTAAAAAGAATGTCTGTGTGTTTGTGTGGCCAAAGGGCAGAGTTTGGGAAACACGGAAAAGTAAAAGAATGAAGAAAGGGGATGAGAATTGTCATTGGAGTAGGAGGAAAGAAACTGGATGAGTTAATGATCACAAAAATGTTAATGGAGATTTTTCCTGTGAACCAATAACTGGAAATAGATTTAAAGCAAAAAAAGATAATGGCATCAACAACAGAATGAAAACAGAAGTTCTTCGTGTGAGTGGAATGTCTGTCTGGTGGAGTAGCCTTTTTTGGAAGTGGTAGATTCCTGGTGGGTGGACAGATGGTTGGGAACAGTGTGGTTACACTTCCGCTTCAGAGGTGATTGCCTCTGATGGCCATTAGGGCAGCTGTATTATGAAGCCTGCCTATTGAATCAGGGGGTGTACATCCTTAAGGCAAACACTGTAGACAGCCATAGGATTGGGGGTGAGAGCTGGGGAATGAGAGAATGGAGTAGGGACGAAGTATGACAGCGATTTCTGACTGGATGAGCTTCCAGGGTGAGAACACTGATACAGAGATCCCTCAGCCTAAAAGCAAAATCAAGACAAAAGCAAAGCAAACAAACAAAAAGGCTGGACCTGCACAAATAATTTCTGATTAAATTATAGAAGTCTAAAACAAAACAAAAACAAGTGCAACTTCTGGAATATCCATTGGCTAAAGAAATCCATGTACTTTGACTTCTTTTTATCTTTTTCTATTTTCTAAACTCACTATGAAAACATGCATTTCCTTTATGCTTACAAAAATATGTAGAATACAGGTGTTGAAGAAAAGAAAGATAATTTGTAGATTCTTAGATTGGGTAAAAATTTTTATAAGTATATTATTTATAAGATAGCCAAAATTTATTGATTCAGCAGGGTTAAAGTACAACATGTAGAAAGATATAAAAACTCAGTGTAATAAAAAAAATGCAGTGGTTGCCATATCAATATCATAATTTTCAAAGAGAGGTACAAAGATAATATTTTTATGTATAAGATACAAAAATATGTTAAAATAGTCTTGATGCTTTGTAGTTCAGATACCATATCAGCAGACTATATATAAAGTAAATCATTTCTATATAGAAATATGTAAAAGAATCAAATGACAGATAAAAGTAGCTGACAGTTTCAACATACTTGGCTCAGCCTCTGACAGAATGATTATACAAAATCAAAAGGAGTTTCTGGTCCTGGGTTTGGACCAGAAGAAGAAGTTTGACTCACCCACAAATTTGCAACTTTCAAGTGGTGGTTAGTTTCTTTAAGCTTCACTGGCCCTGCCTGTCAAAGGAGATTAATATATGTCCTTATATTACCAAGCTGTTTGTTACAAGGGTACACAAGGGAACACTGGATGGGTGGATGGTGGTAAATTAAAGAAAAGGCCATCAGAGAACTTGAGGCTTGAATATTACTTAAGATTATTCCATGAACACAAACAAAGAAGAAAGAATTTCCCCTAAAGTAAGAAAAGAGGGCNAAAAAATAATAATCCATAGTCTAATGATTCTAGATGTTCTTTAAAAAGAATGTCTGTGTGTTTGTGTGGCCAAAGGGCAGAGTTTGGGAAACACGGAAAAGTAAAAGAATGAAGAAAGGGGATGAGAATTGTCATTGGAGTAGGAGGAAAGAAACTGGATGAGTTAATGATCACAAAAATGTTAATGGAGATTTTTCCTGTGAACCAATAACTGGAAGTAGATTTAAAGCAAAAAAAGATAATGGCATCAACAACAGAATGAAAACAGAAGTTCTTCGTGTGAGTGGAATGTCTGTCTGGTGGAGTAGCCTTTTTTGGAAGTGGTAGATTCCTGGTGGGTGGACAGATGGTTGGGAACAGTGTGGTTACACTTCCGCTTCAGAGGTGATTGCCTCTGATGGCCATTAGGGCAGCTGTATTATGAAGCCTGCCTATTGAATCAGGGGGTGTACATCCTTAAGGCAAACACTGTAGACAGCCATAGGATTGGGGGTGAGAGCTGGGGAATGAGAGAATGGAGTAGGGACGAAGTATGACAGCGATTTCTGACTGGATGAGCTTCCAGGGTGAGAACACTGATACAGAGATCCCTCAGCCTAAAAGCAAAATCAAGACAAAAGCAAAGCAAACAAACAAAAAGGCTGGACCTGCACAAATAATTTCTGATTAAATTATAGAAGTCTAAAACAAAACAAAAACAAGTGCAACTTCTGGAATATCCATTGGCTAAAGAAATCCATGTACTTTGACTTCTTTTTATCTTTTTCTATTTTCTAAACTCACTATGAAAACATGCATTTCCTTTATGCTTACAAAAATATGTAGAATACAGGTGTTGAAGAAAAGAAAGATAATTTGTAGATTCTTA
Organism: Neotragus moschatus; assembly: GCA_006410615.1. Classification (NCBI taxonomy): domain Eukaryota; kingdom Metazoa; phylum Chordata; class Mammalia; order Artiodactyla; family Bovidae; genus Neotragus; species Neotragus moschatus. The sequence goes on along the minus strand of SJYA01001351.1, from coordinate 1,306,780 downwards.
GATTGGGTAAAAATTTTTATAAGTATATTATTTATAAGATAGCCAAAATTTATTGATTCAGCAGGGTTAAAGTACAACATGTAGAAAGATATAAAAACTCAGTGTAATAAAAAAAATGCAGTGGTTGCCATATCAATATCATAATTTTCAAAGAGAGGTACAAAGATAATATTTTTATGTATAAGATACAAAAATATGTTAAAATAGTCTTGATGCTTTGTAGTTCAGATACCATATCAGCAGACTATATATAAAGTAAATCATTTCTATATAGAAATATGTAAAAGAATCAAATGACAGATAAAAGTAGCTGACAGTTTCAACATACTTGGCTCAGCCTCTGACAGAATGATTATACAAAATCAAAAGGAGTTTCTGGTCCTGGGTTTGGACCAGAAGAAGAAGTTTGACTCACCCACAAATTTGCAACTTTCAAGTGGTGGTTAGTTTCTTTAAGCTTCACTGGCCCTGCCTGTCAAAGGAGATTAATATATGTCCTTATATTACCAAGCTGTTTGTTACAAGGGTACACAAGGGAACACTGGATGGGTGGATGGTGGTAAATTAAAGAAAAGGCCATCAGAGAACTTGAGGCTTGAATATTACTTAAGATTATTCCATGAACACAAACAAAGAAGAAAGAATTTCCCCTAAAGTAAGAAAAGAGGGCTTCCCTGGTGGCTCAGACAGTAAAAGCATCTGTCTGCAATGCAGGAGACCCGGGTTCGATCCCTGGGTTGGGAAGATCACCTGAGAAGGAAATGGCAGCCCACTCCAGTATTCTTACCTGGAAAATCCCATGGACGGCGGAGCCCGGTAGGCTACCGTCCATGGGGTCGCAAAGAGTCAGACACGACTGAGCGATTTCATTTCACTAAGAAAAGATAGCATATGAAAGGCACAGAGGTATGGAAAAGCAGGATGATACTTGTTACTGGGTGTTTAAAAAAAATTTTTTTTTTTTTAGATGTGGATCTTTTTAGAGTCTTTTTTGCATTTGTTACAATATTGTTTCTGTTTTGGTTTTTTGGCTGGAGGCATGTGGGCTCTTAGCTTCCTGCTGCTGCTGCTGCTAAGTCGCTTCAGTCGTGTCCGACTCTTCGCGACCCCCTGGACTGCAGCCTACCAGGCTCCTCCATCCATGAGATTTTCCAGACCAGAGTACCGGAGTGGGTTGCCATTGCCTTAGCTTCCTGACTAGGGATCAAACCTGTACCCCTTGCATTAGAAGGCAACCTCTTAACCACTGGACTGCCAGGGAGGTCCTTTGTTGTTGTTGTTGTTGTTTTTATGATTAATTTTAAGGAGGAAAAAAAGAGCAGTGTTACAGTGTTGATGTAGTTGGAACACAGAAAGTGGAGTGATGGGAAAAAATCCTGGTGAGATTGTGCCCGTGCTAGGGATATCTATAGTGATTAAAAGCCCTCGATTTTAAGCCACCTCCAGGCTTTAAATCCTGTCTGAGCCACTTAAGACTGATCTTCTTTGAAAATATCACTGAAATCCTGCATACCTCAGTTTTCTTGCCTGTAGAATGGGATTGCTGATGATTCCTAAAATGTGGATACTCATAGACCCTATATCGTAGATTCTTTAAAATGTCTTAAAAGATATGGAGTATATTTAACAAGCTTAAAGCAACCCTTTGTATGTGTCATTTACTATTGTTACTGTTTATTGTGTTGTTGTTATTGTTGTTATTACCCCAGTATGGAGATATGACTTTATCCTGTAAGTTAAAGAAGCCATTAAAGGATGCTGAACAAGGCAAACCCACATCGACAAGTGTTTCATAAAAACAACTCTGGTACCATTGTGATGAATGGATCACAGAGATGTAAGACTGGAGGGCCACTTATGAGTCCGTTTCCTGTATATTTCCTCATGGTGAATAATGAGCATTGGCCACTCTGAGCTTCTAATTTTCTTTATTAGTTTTCCATCATTGACACAGTGCTACAAGGAGTAGCATGAGGCCCTGATGACTCAGGAGGTATTTAAAGGGTGGGGGGGAGGGGCGGCAAATGCATCACAGCTACATCGGGGTGTTGATACCCCCATTTGTCTTGTCAATGCATTCTCTAGAGTGACCCTGATGAATGCCAGCCATCAACATTATTTCTGGAAGCTTGGTAAACATTTTAATCTTTGTGCTCAGATCTTGGTGGAGAGCAGATACACCAAGTCTCCTGTTCTGCTTAAAGAACAATCAATACCACAGAAGAAAATGAAAAGCACTTAAGCTAAACTTCCTGAATGGATACTCCCAAGAAACACACGAATGATTTTTTCCCAGAAAGGTGATCTTGAGGTTTGGATCCTTTATTTAGCACTGACAAAAAGGGGGATTAATAGAGTCTCTGAACTGATGGTGATAAGGTCATAGCTGAAGACAAAAATAAAAATGTTTCTTTAGAACATGTCAGTTAGTAGAAATATCACTATTTATGAAGTATGCAGTCCTGTAGGATTAGGGTAATTCTCCTGGTATATATCTCCATACATCAGCATTGGTCCTTTATTTGATGCATGTCTTTGAAGGTCTGACAGTGTTTCCTATCCTTTAAAATCAGGTTTTAAACAGGCACCTGAAATCTCACAAGGCATTTCATTCATTCATTCAGAACCAGAACACTGTGAGTCACTGATACCTGTTACTTTACCATCCTTAACTCTGTATGCTGAGACTTTATCTTAGACATTACTACCTCCCAGTAAGTATTCTTGACCCTTCCCTCCAAGGCTGAATTATGGGTCCTTATTTTGTGCTCTCATAGAAGTCTCCACTTCTGAAGGCACTATGTTGTAATTGCCTATTAAATTTTTTTCTTCCCAAAGCCTCGTCCTCTTTGAAGAGTTCTGCCACTCTCAGGTACTGCTGACACTCTCTCTGCAGCCCCTAGAACAATGCCAGGTATGTCATAGGCGCTCAAAAAAAAACTATGGAAGAGAGGGAAAGAGAAGAGAGTTGATAACATTAAAAGGTTAAGTCCTGAATAATTAAATTTTCAGAGAAGATAGTGTTAGCTATCATTACCACTCCCTCCTTTATCCACAGTCTTTTTCTTTGATATCTGTGACTCAATTCTTTCCTCTTTTTTAAAAATTGGGATATAGTTGTTTTACAATGTTGTGTGGCTTATGCTGTTCAGTGAAGTGAATCAGTTATATGTATTCATCCATCCTAAGTTGCTTCAGTCATGTCCTACTCTTTGTGACCCCATGGACTGTAGCCCACAGGCTCCACTGTCCATAGCATTTTCCAGGCAAGAATACTGGAATGGGTTGCCATTTCCTACTCCAGGGGATCTTCCTGACCCAGGGATTGAACCTGTTTATCTTAGGTATCCTGCATTCGCAAGCAGATTTTTACAACTAGCGCCACCTGGGAAAGCAGCTATATGTATATTAATACATATATCCCCTCCCTCTTGGACCTCCCTCCCACCTACCCACCCTGTTACTCATCTAGGTCACAGCAGAGCACCGAGCTGCATAGCTCCCTGTAGGTTCCCACTAGCTATGTTTTACACATGGTAGAGTATTTATGTCAATGCTCCTCTCCCAGTTCATCCCACCCTCCACTTCCCTCCCTCACCCCCAGCTCCACATGTCCATTCTCTACTTCTGCATTTCTATTCTTGCCCTACAAGTAGGTTCATCTGTACCATTTTTCTAGATTCTACATATGTGTTAATATATGATATTTGTTTTTCCCTTTCTGACTTAATCTACAAACAGGACATGTAGCTGAATATCAAAAGAAAGAAACAACCCAATCAAAAAATGGGCAGAAGACCTAAATAGACATTTCTCCAAAGAAGACATGCAGATGGACAGGAGGCACATGAAAATATGCTCCACATCACTAGTTATTAGACAAAGGCGGATCCTGGAGCTCCTCTTATCTCCTTGCTTTTTCTAAATATCTTTCCCAGGCACCACTCCTCGGCTGTCTCTTAGTTGCCTCTGTTTTCAGGGGTTCAACTTAGCCTGCTTTCCTTCTCAGCATGCAGAATTTCCCCACACTGCCCTTACCTATCTCATTTCTTTCCCCCTTTCCTATGATGTTATTTAACTAATGGTGATCAAATTTATATCTCTTGCCCTATAGTCTTCTCTTGAGCTTCAGTCTCATAAATTCCAACTACTGACTAAGCATCTCTATGTGGATATTCAGCTGATATCCAAAACTCAGTGTGTCCAAAATCATACACTTTTCCCAGGAAACTGATTCAACTACTGATTCTGTTCCAAAGTCAGAGCCTCTGTATTTTTTATCTTGAAAATGTTTTTCTGTCATTCTCTCATTCACCTAATGAATGAACAAATGCAGACAATTCTATTTTCCAGATTGTTCTTAAGCCATCCACTTCTCTTTGTTTCACTAGCCAACTTTCTCTCTTACCTGGATCCTTGCAACAGCACATCACTAGCTGTCCAATCTCCCTTTCCTCTAGTACACATGCCTCTAGAATTAGCTTTTCTAAAGTGCAAATCTAAAAAAAACAATAAAGTGCAAATCTAATGATATTGTCAGCAACCCCTACATTCAAAACTTTTAACATTCCCAAGGATTCTCAGGAAAAGGTTAAAACTTCTTAGTGGCCGTATTGTCTGCTATTACTATTATCCAAGTCTACTCTTAGTCTTATTAAGCTAGTAACAACTCCTTGAATATTTCATGGTCTTTCTCTTCCTCTCTTCTCTCTTTGCCTCTTCTCTTTAAGTCTCTTTCCCCACCATCCATCTCTCTCTCCTCTTGGTTTCTTCTCTTTGGATCTCTCTTCCTTTTCATGCCTGTCATTTGATGGTCTAACTTTTCCTTATCCTTCTGGTTTTACCTTAGATGTTACTGCTTCATGAGAAGAATTCTTGATCCTGTCTCCCAAGTCTGGATTATGGATCCTTGCTATGTACTCCCACAGAATTCTCCACTTCCCCCTTNGAGGCCTGGCGTGCTGCTATTCATGGGGTCGCAAAGAGTCGGACACGACTGAGCGACTGAACTGAACTGAACTGATTGTGATGGTTATTTAATTTTTTTTCCTAAAACTATAAACTCCTTGAAGACAGATGCTGTTGCCACTGTCTTTGTACCATGTAAAATAATACCAGGCATGTAGTAGGTACTCAGAAATATGTCAGAGAGAGAGGGAGAGAGAGGGGAAGAGAGAGGGGAAGAGAAGAAGAGAAGGAAGAGGAAGAGGAGGAAGATGGGGGAGGAAAAGAAGCAGGAGGAGAAGAAGAAGGAAGAAAAGGAAGAGAAGGATGAATTTGTGACGTGAAAAGTTTATTAAGTCCCAAGGAACTGAATTTTCAGAGAAGATGGCTTTAAGCACATTTTATTTAGTTTCCAGCTGTGCTTAATTTCATTCATACTATGTTTAGCACAGAATTAATTATATAAATAAAATTGTTTAAAAATATATGACTGGATATTGTAAACAGTACTGCAATGAGCATTTGGACCTTGTTTCTCTCCAGATATATACCTAGGAATGGGGTGGTGGAGAGAAGGGATAGTTAGGGAGTTTAGGAGGGACATATACACACTGCTATATTTAAAATGGATAACCAACAATAACTTGCTGTACAGCTCAAGGAACTCTGCTCAATGTTATGTGACAACCTAAATGGGAAAAGAATTTGGAAAAGAATAGCCAAATCACTTTGCTGTATACCCAAAACTGACACAGCATTGTTAACCAACTATACTCCAATATAAAATAAAAAGTTAAAAAGATATATGAATGGATATTCAATTGTTTTACAATCTAAAAAGAAAAAAATGCTTTGTATACTTCAATAAACCAAATTCATAATTTGGTTTTAATTCAGATTGTTTTACCTCAGTGCCCTCTGGCTCAGAGAAGACATTATGTTTCTGTAGCTACAAAAACCATACACTCTATCTTCCTCTCCTATATTTATCTCTGACTCCTATTGATTTTGCCTACTAAATAGCAACTTGATCTTACCTCCACCACAGATTTTTCCTTTTGTTTAGAAAGTGTTTCTCCACCCCACCCCTCTACCCAGTTTCTCCTTTAATATTTGTCCTTGTTTTTCTGTCTAACATAATCTGATTGTCCTATCTTAGAAGAGCTTATATACAAATGTTGGCTCCCTTGTGGAGCATATATGAGAGTTCTTCAGAGAATCCGCTGTGATCTCTTCACGACACAAATCTGTAATGTAAGAGTTTCAGTCCTGGCTCAGTCTCTAATACAAGCCCCTAACTCCTGCCATCACTACCAAGCCTCTGTGGATGGAATCTCCTCATCCAGTGAAATACCTGCAAAAGGGGCTCAAGCCTACTTCCCTAGGTGTTCACTCAGCCCCAAGAAAACTCTTTGCCTTTTCCACATGAAACAGTAGGCTCAGGACTTCCTTGCTGATCCGGTGGATTCTTAACCAACGCAGGGGACCAGAGTTCCATTCTTGGTCAGGGAAACAAGATTCCACATGCAGTGGGGCAACTAGAACTGTCCCCTGCACTAGAGAAAAGCCTGTGCATCACAACAAAGAGTCAACATGCTGCAGCTAAGACCCAACACAGCTTAAGAAAAAAGAAACATAGACATTTAGGTTGCTTCATTGCAGTCCCTCTCTTACTTACACTATTTAGCTCCAGTTTCCTTTTCATCTAAGTAGCACAGGACTATTTTGAAAAGCTTGCTAGATAACTCAGTATCTAAAGAAGAAACAAAATTCAAGTTACCGTTCTTTTAGAAACTCTTCTCAAATAATTTTCTGGGCTCTCCGTTCCTTGGCTTCTCATGGAAAAAGAAAGAAATAACCTCTTTCAAGGCACATTGTTCTCCCCCGAAAGGCTGACAACCTACTGCCACACCCCTAATCCTCTTAGTACAATGGCTAATGTGGTAAATCCTTTTTGCCCTGGTGCCCATCTGCAAACCTTATTAGGAAGTGGTTAGGTCTAGCTGTTGGTAGATCTTGACCTTAAAATGTGAAGTCCTTAGGATATTTTCCCCCCTTGCTCTGTGCCTGAATCATAATTTCAGGACAATAGAAATCATTCTTCTCAACAACTTATATGCTCAATATAAATCTCCTTTGGATGATTCAGGACAAGTCTTCAGCACTGAACTTTGTATTAATTAAGCCATGTTACAGCTAGAGACATGATTTGGAAAATTAAAAGAGATGTATGTCATATCTGTCTCCCAAGCTAAGTGAATTATAACAATTATAAATGATTTTTTAAAAAAATAATGAGATAAAGAATGATTGAATTCAGAGTCACAAAAATCCATGATTTGACTTCTAAGATAAAGCTTGTAGTTACTGCTTGTGGTTAGTTGCTCAGTCATGTCCAACTCTTTGTGACTCCATGTATTGTAGCCCACCAGGCTCCTCTGTCTGTTGGAATTCTCCAGGCAAGAATACTGGAGTGGGTTGCCATATCCTCCTTCCTCCAGGGGATCTTCCCAACCCAGGGATTGAACTTAGGTTTCCTACATTGCAGGCAGATTCTTTACCTACGGGACCCAAATGAAAGAGGTTACATAGAAGTTTAGTTATCTATGGCCAATGTCATTCTACTTTTTATATTCTTCCCCTCCTGGGAAGCACTTTATTTGACCAAAGTTCTATCATCTTTCTTAATATTTGACTCAAAGTGTCTCAGAGACGTCAGTGCTGATCACACTCTTAAATCTGCTGAGACATTGGAAATAGAACTATTGTGAATTCAGTACTGAGTGCTGAAATTTGAGATGAAAATCCTCATGATTTTTAGCTACTTCAAAACCTGATGTGCTTTGAGGAAAGACTTGATCTTTCCTAAGGCACACTTGGTGCCAAGCACTCCTTCTGTACTGATGTGGGCTTATATGAAGACTTTATTTGATTTCTTCTTTTCTAGGACTTTTACTCAAAGGGAAGACAGGGTCCCAAACTAAAGCATAAAAGACCCGTTTCAAGTGACCTTTAAATTCAGACTTGGAGAACTGCTCAGATCTTTTCAACTTCACTTTGTCCTAAAAGAATCATTTGATTCTGTGGCTTAAAAATATTACCTCTTGTCATTCCTAATGACTATTGTTTCTTGGATCAGTCCTGGAACATTCTACAGATATTCTAAGTAGGATTCCAAATTCTGGGTTGAATGTTGACAGTATCAGCCAGTTAAAATTTCCAACTGCAATTGATTGTTGATCTAATATTGGAATGAGGTTGGGGCATTCCTCAGGCCCAAAGGGAAAACTTTAAGCTCTAACAATAGCATGCATACATTGATTTTGCACCGAATGCTAGGAACTAAACATTTTACAAGTATTATATTGGTTAATCTTCAGAGTCTTTCCTATGAGGTAGATTCCATTATTAACTCCATTTCATCGATGGGAAGATTGAAAGCAAGAGATACAATTGTACAAAGTCACATGGTGAGCAGATGTCAGAACTAAGAGTGCATTTAAGTCTGTCTGATGCTGAAGCTGATGCTCTTAACCACTGTACGCAGTTCCTCCCAGAATGCTGATAAAGCTGTCTTTGGCATGGCTTCTTTCCTAGGGCCACTTTTATAGATCAGTGCCTCTAAGAGGTATGGGTATAAAATAATTCTTGCAAACATCATCATCCCAGGAGGTTATCTGTTTGTGATACTGGATTAGTGCCTAGAGACTCAAGTTTCCCCAATATTCCTTTTAACCTTTTGCAACATAATCCCTTCATTGAGAATAAAGAGAGGACTCACGTTCAGAACAAGTTCCTTCTTTCATCTTTGTGAATTTAACAAACGGGTGAATTTAACTCAGATGACCATTATATCTACTACTGTGAGCAAGAATCCCTTAGAAGAAATAGAGTAGCCCTCATTGTCAACAAAACAGTCCAAAATGCAGTACTTGGATACAATCTCAAAAATGACAGAATGATCTCTGTTTGTTTCCAAGACAACCATTCAATATCACAGTAATCCAAGTCTATGCCCCGACCAGTAACAATGAAGAGGCTGAAGTTGAATGGTTCTATGAAGACCTACAAGACCGTCTAGAACTAACACCAAAAAATGTCTTCTTCATTATAGGGGACTGGAATGCAAAAGTAGGAAGTTAAGAGATACCTGGAGTAACAAGAAAATTTGACCTTGGAGTACAGGATAAGGCAAGTCAAAGGCTAATAGAGTTCTGCCAAGAGGACACACCTGGTCATAGCAAACACCCTCTTCCAACAACACAAGAGAAGACTACGCATGGACATCACCAGATGGTCAATACTGAAATCAGATTGATTATATTTTTTTGCTTTCAAAGATGGAGAAGCTCTATACAGTCAGCAAAAACAAGACCAGGAGCTGACTGTGGCTCAGATCATGAACTCCTTATTACCAAATTCAGACTTAAACTGAAGAAAGTAGGGAAAACCACTAGACCGTTCAGGTATGACCTCAATCAAATCCTTTATGATTATTCAGTGGAAGTGACAAGAAGTTACAAAGGATTAGCTATGATAGACAGTGCCTGAAGAACTATGGATGGAGGTTCATGACACAAGAAAAAGAAATTAAAAAAGGCAAAATGGTTGTCTGATGAGGCCTAACAAATGGCTGAGAAAAGAAGAGAAGTGAAAGGCAAAGGAGAAAAGGAAAGACATACTCATTTGAATGCAGAGTTCCAAAGAATAGCAAAAAAAGATAAGAAAGCCTTCCTCAGGAATCAGTGCAAAGAAATAAAGGAAAACACTGGAATGGGAAAGACTAGAGATCTTTTCAAGAAAGTTAAAGATACCAAGAGAACATTTCATGCAAAAATAGGCTCAATAAAGGACAGAAATGGTATGGACCTAACAGAAGAAGAAGACATTAAGAAGAGGTGGCAAGAATACATAGAACTATAAAAAAAAATCTTCATGACCCAGATAGCCATGATGATGTGATCACTCACTAGGAGCTGGACATCCTGGAATGTGAAGTCAAGTGGGCCTTAGGAAGCATCACTGCAAACAAAGCTAGTGAAGGTGATGGAATTCCAGTTGAGCTATTTCAGATCCTGAAATATGATGCTGTGAAAGTGCTGCACTCAATATGCCAGCAAATTTGGAAAACTCAACAGTGGCCACAGGACTGGAAAAGGTCAGTTTTCATTCCAACCCCAAAAAAGGCATTGCCAAAGAATGTTCAAAAGACCACACAATTGCACTCATCTCACAAGCTAGCAAAGTAGTGCTCAAAAGTCTCCAAGCCAGGGTTCAGCAATATATGAACCGAGAACTTCCAGATGTTCAAGCTGGATTTAGCAATGGCAGAGGAACCAGAGATGAAACTGACAAATCCGTTGGATCATCGAAAAAGCAAGAGAGTTGCAGAAAAACATCTACTTCTGCTTTATTGACTATGCCTTTTACTGTGTGGATCACAAAAAACTATGGAAAATTCTGAAAGAGATGGGAATAGCAGACTACCTTACCTGCCTCCTGAGAAATCTGTATGCAGGTCAAGAAGCAACAGTTAGAACGGGTCATGGAACTACAGACTGGTTCCAAATCAAGAAAGGAGTACGTCAAGGCTTTATACTGTCACCTTGATTATTTAACTTATATGCAGAGTACATCATGCGAAATTCTGGGCTGGATGAAGCATAAGCTAGAATCAAGATTGCCAGGAGGAATATCAATAACTTCAGATAGGCAGATGACACCAGTTATGGCAGAAAGTGAAGAACTAAAGAGCCTCTTGATAAATGTGAAAGAGGAGAGTGAAAAAGTTGGCTTAAAGCTCAACATTCAGATAACTAAAATCATGGCATCCGGTCCCATTACTTCATGGCAAATAGGTAGGGAAACAATGGAAACAGTGAGAGACTATTTTTTGGGGCTCCAAAATCACTGCAGATGGTGATTGCAGCCATGAAATTGGAAGAAAAGCTATGACCAACCTAGACAGCATATTAAAAAGCAGAGATATAACTTTGCCAACAAAGATTTTTCTAGTCAAAGCTATGGTTTTTCCAGTAGTCATGTATGGATGTGAGAGTTGAACTATAAATAAAGCTGAGTGCCAAAGAATTGATGCTTTTGAACTGTGGTATTGGAGAAGACTCTTGAGAGTCCCTTGGACCTCAAGGAGATCTAATCAGTCAATCTTAAAGGAAATCAGTCCTGAATATTCATTGGAATGACTGATGCTGAAGCTGAAACTCCAGTACTTTGGCCACCTGATGCAAAGAATTGACTCATTGGAAAAACCCTGATTGAACACAGGAGAAGGGGATGACAGAGGATGAGATGGTTGGATGGAATCACCAACTTGATGGACATGAGTTTGAGTAAGCTCTGGTAGCTGGTGATGGACAGGGAAGTCTGGAGNGTACTTTGGCCACCTGATGCAAAGAATTGACTCATTGGAAAAACCCTGATTGAACACAGGAGAAGGGGATGACAGAGGATGAGATGGTTGGATGGAATCACCAACTTGATGGACATGAGTTTGAGTAAGCTCTGGTAGCTGGTGATGGACAGGGAAGTCTGGAGTGCTGCAGTCCGTGGGGTCACAAAGAGTCGGTCATGAGTGAGTGACTAAATGCCTGACTTACTGATCACCATTGTAGTTGACAAGGTGATCTTTTTAATCCTGATTTTCCCAAGAAAATCCAGTTTTGAATTTTGTAAACATTGAGAGTATTTTTAGCTAATTATCTGGAACTTCAGGAAGCAACAGTTAGAACTGGACATGGAACAACAGACTGGTTCTAAATAGGAAAAGGAGTATGTCNCATTTCAATTTTATTACAGAATATGTAAGTCCAGGACCACAACTCTTGTGGGATTCTGCCACTGCACATGGTCTTAGAGGCCAGAGGCAGTGACCTCTGTTGTTGTCATTACAAGCTACATTTTGCTGTGAAAACAAAAAAACAAACAAGAAAAATAAAGTTCAGTGGCATAAACCAATGAAAACTTATCTCTCGTTAATGCAACACATCCATTCTAGCCCAGCAGGGTTCATTGTTGTCGCCCAGGGGCCCAGAGATAACAGAGTGGCCACCTTTTTGAATAATGTCAGGCGTGTTCCAGAGAGAAAGAGCATGGTAAATCACGGATTGGCTCTTATAGCTTCTAATAGAAGTGACTCACGTTTCAAATTCAGCCACATAACCACTTCTGTGCTTAGGGTGAAGGAATGCTATTCTACTTTGAGCCTGGGAGAAGAACCAGGAATACTGGGAAAACAACAGCACTACATCCATGACGGGATATATCTTTTTTTTTTAATGTGGATTATTTTTAACTTTTTATTGAATTTGTTACAATATTGCTTCTGTTTTATGTTTTGGGTTTTGTTTGAGAGGCATGTGAAATCTTAGCTCTCCCACCAGGGATTGAACCCACACCCCTTGCATTGGAAGGGAATGTTTTAACCACTGGACCACCAGGGAAGTCCTGTGATAGGATACTTCTTTTGTCTTAAGACTGCTGTCTTAAGATTTTGTCTTCTACTATAATTTCAGTCTCATGAGAAGGACAGAAAGGGGGAAAATGGACACTTTTAAGTTTTGGATGCAGGTTCCCTTATGACTGATAAATAGCACTGAATCACTTGTGAAGAATGAAAACTTCTTTTGGGACTCAGGCCTAAGATTCTCACCAGATGGAGGCTGAGAAGACCCCAGATTCTCAGTTTGTTTTGTTTCATTTATAGGGACAAGAAGGAAAGACATCTAAGCCCAGGTAAAATGGTAATAAAGGAAAGTCTTCTTCCTNGAATGAAAACTTCTTTTGGGACTCAGGCCTAAGATTCTCACCAGATGGAGGCTGAGAAGACCCCAGATTCTCAGTTTGTTTTGTTTCATTTATAGGGACAAGAAGGAAAGACATCTAAGCCCAGGTAAAATGGTAATAAAGGAAAGTCTTCTTCCTATAGTCTAGGCTAGAGTCAAAAGAAACATCCCACTGTTAAGCTTCTGTTTAGTAGGAGGTGCAACCTACACAGAGACAATAGCCTTGTTTATCTGAACATTCCAACTACATGGGTGCATGGAGGGAGAAGACATCTAAAGACTTACGACTGCAAAGCANAAAATGGTAATAAAGGAAAGTCTTCTTCCTATAGTCTAGGCTAGAGTCAAAAGAAACATCCCACTGTTAAGCTTCTGTTTAGTAGGAGGTGCAACCTACACAGAGACAATAGCCTTGTTTATCTGAACATTCCAACTACATGGGTGCATGGAGGGAGAAGACATCTAAAGACTTACGACTGCAAAGCAATTATGGCACAAATCATGAATTTAAGTCTCTTTAATATAACTCTAAAAATGTCCAAATACAGCCTAAAAGAAAAAATCTGAATCGCTCCTTCTCAAAGTTGGAATGAAAGGTGAGTGCTTGAATTCCTCCTAAAGAATAGTAGTGACCTTAAGTAAGGATCTAGTTTTACCAATTTTATTTATGTGGACAGATTATCTAATAAGAAGAAGATGTTTCTGGAGAACACTGAATTTCTATCTCCTTAACTATTAATTAAAGAAAAAAAAAACCCTGCAGCTGCAAGGTTAATAGATTTAGAGAATTACTTTAACTATATGTTAAAAGCTACAAGAATGAGTGGCTTAATAAACAAGGGATCATTTATTTTACCTTCCCAGAGTTGATTCAGTAGCATAAGCATGTCCTAAACACCCAAGTGCTTTCTTTTTTCCTGCTCGGCCATCTTTGCTATATGGGAGGCATTTCTCCTCATGGTCACAGTATGGCTGCCTCAGCTCCAAATACTAATTACATCCCCATAGAGAAGATCCAAATGCAGGAAGGGCCAAGTCCCTATCTATGTCCCTTCTAACAAGTAAGGGCAATGTCTTTAGAGGCATGCTGTCTTAGATCTCATTTGCTAGATTGCTTTACATATCCATGTTTATACTGATCACAGTAAGGATAAAGGAAATACTCTAATCCATATTCATCACCTGGGGTTGACAAGTACTTATCTTCCTTGAGCTCAAGGGAAGCTGACTATCCAGTCAAAATAGGGGTTCTGCCAGCAAAATGTATATGAAGAGAAAGACACGGCTCATGGCAACCTCAGAATCAAGACACAGAGAGGGGCTGTGGTTCCCTCCCTTTGATTCTGTGTAAAGTTGGTGACAGAGTTAGATCAAGAACACTGGCCTCTTGTCTCCTCAGCACCGTGACTTTTCTTCTATGTCTTTGTTGCTTTCTCTACAAAAGGGTTTGGCATAGTGTTTGCCTAAGTTCTATACTGAATAAGCATCATCATTCTAATTTAAAAAAAAAGAAGACCTGCTGAAGGGATTACTTCCATGTGGAACAATGAAACAATCACCTAAATAGCCACAGCTCCGTTCACAGATGCTGCTGCCTGGGTATGGGAAGAGTGCTGACTTACTGCACAGCTCTGCTGGGGCTATATCCTCACCCCACCTCTGACCAGCTGGTACACCTCGTCTCATGCCTTTCCTAGCATTTGCTGGCTGTGATGTATGTCCCCTGCAAGAAGGAAGAAAACAAAAAATCTCTCCTGGGGGTTTGTACTGCAGACTAGCAATCTGCCCTTTTGGCCCAGTATTTTTGCAGAGCTGACACACACATAGTTCTTTGCACAGAGATGCTGAAACCAAGTGCCTTGTATTGCACTGACTCAAAGAAAAGAGCTGGAGCCGTTCTGGACTCAAGAGTCAGCCATCAGGGCAGCTTGATACTCTCTCTGCCTTTTGCCTGCTAGAGGCTTAGGTGCATATTTTAAAATCCTTTGGGACTGCAAAAGAGAGAAGATAAATAGGCACCCACTCATTGGTTGGGTCTAGGTAAGCTGATATTGTCTCATTGAGCAAATAAGGGAGAAGAATTCACCAGTGAGGAGGGAGATTGCAGTTAAGATGACGACTGCAGTGTTCTTTCTGAGTCAGCATCGCTTGTCCTGCAGAGCTCTCAGGTGACCCCCCGGCCAAGGACACTGCAAGGACAGTGTCGTGTGGTCGGACACAGAAAATGGATGCTTTGGAAGCCAACCGGCATTTGCTTTTTAATTACCTCCTCTTGGCTTCCGAAGATGATTTTTTTTTTTTTNAGTCAGCATCGCTTGTCCTGCAGAGCTCTCAGGTGACCCCCCGGCCAAGGACACTGCAAGGACAGTGTCGTGTGGTCGGACACAGAAAATGGATGCTTTGGAAGCCAACCGGCATTTGCTTTTTAATTACCTCCTCTTGGCTTCCGAAGATGATTTTTTTTTTTTTCATAGCAAAAAGCCCGGAAGAGAAGAAAATGTTCTTTCTTCAGAGCTAACCATGTCCGTACATTAACCTTTAACACTGATTAAGATAGATGCTGTTTCAACCCCTGATGCTTTTAGAGAAGATTTGAATTCGGGTGCCCAGCTCTTGACAAGCTTGCATTTAGCTTCTGTGATGTCCCTCAGTCACCTTGGGTTGCTAATCACAGGGTAAACATCCAGTCACCTAGAATTAGTGTGACCACAACAAATGTGGGCTCTGGAGCTCAGGTTCTTTTTCCTGTCCCCTGGGTAGTTACTCAGGCACCACCAGGTCTTGTGGTCATAAATAGCTGTAAAGCAATCCATACAATGCACCACGTGAGCAGGACTGACTGATCATAAATGCAATAACAATTCAGAGCAGGCACTTCTGCTGAGATTATCCTGGATAGCTTACTGGAGGAAATTGATTATTCTATTGGGGAAAATAATGATGTTTAAAACATAATCATATCAAGACTTTCTTTTAGGTGAAAAATGAATAATTCATAAAGCTTATTTAGTTTAAAAAATGTATAGGAAATTTATCTTTTTCTTATTAAAAGCAGCACCAACTTCCAGTCAGTTTACTGNATCCTGGATAGCTTACTGGAGGAAATTGATTATTCTATTGGGGAAAATAATGATGTTTAAAACATAATCATATCAATACTTTCTTTTAGGTGAAAAATGAATAATTCATAAAGCTTATTTAGTTTAAAAAATGTATAGGAAATTTATCTTTTTCTCATTAAAAGCAGCACCAACTTCCAGTCACTTTACTGAGTTCTTTTGGATGGTGGTAGTGAGGGACCCAGCATTATGAGTACAGGCAAGGGGTGCCCAGTGGCGCTTTCAAAAGAAAGCATGTCCTCCACAAGAAGACTGACAACTGAAATCCTGAGACCTGCAGCTGGCAGGAAACAAAGAGGCTGAGTTAGAATTTCTTTTCTTAAGCATCCAATTATCCCACCGCACCCACCTGGTAGAAGCTCCTGTGGGTCCTACTGGAAACAAATCTCAAGATGAGTTTTTACAAGCATTTAGATCGACTGTACTGAGTTTTTTTCCTCTTTTTCTTTTTTTGTGAGAGCAGAGATCTGATGCCGCAACGAGGTAGCCCATAACTAGAGCAGGCTAGCCCACAGAGATACAGGGTTTGTAAAAACTGCCTCGTTCTCCCAGCAGGGATATCTGCTCTCAGAGAGAAGATGCATTTGTTACCCCGACATGGGTGGCTTGGGCCACCTGAGCTTCACTGGGGTAGGTAGCGGATAGACCCACAGGAAGAGAGTCCCTTCCTGTGAACTCTGAGTTTATTTGTTATTCATGGGAATAGCTTGAGTTTTGCATGAAGGAAAAGGAAGGTGACTAGGCATGAGCTTGCTCATGTATCTTCTTCCTTTTCAGAATTTTCTGGGTGTTGGGAGGCGTTATATACTGATTACTGATGATTTAGCTTAGCCCACGCACAGCCTACTCCCTTGCATAAACGAATCCAAACTGAAGAGGAACAGCGCAGAGTGAAAGAGACAGGCAGAGGTCAATGCAGCTGGTTGCTCTGGAGCTGAAATCCCAGGAAGGTTCCCTCCCCCTCTTGCCTCCAAATCCCATTTGTACGGTTTCCTTTGCTCCCCAACTTCCTACTCCTCTACTACCTTCCCGGGGGAAGTTTAGGGTTGCAGGCAGTTTTTATTTTTCAAGGACAGCACGCTGCTGGGAGCAATTCACTCAGGGGAGGAAATGAGCAGGACGTATTTTCATAGGCGCCTAGTGCTGGGAAGGACCTGGTGAGACCATGGATCTCCAGTCCCCTTCAAAGGAAGGTTGCCAGTAAATCAGATTATGTAGCTGACCTCTCGTGGATTCTTAGAGGGCTTCTTTTTTTTTTTTTCCTTCACTCTTAGGGGGATGAAGAACATCTTGGATGACACTTGGCTAGTTGCTATTTCATATTCTGAGGGTAGGTATATTATACATGGATTTTATTGTTCATTAACATTCTGAAGCCAGGGCAAACCTGGTTCTCACAGACCACAGCACTAGCCTGATCAGCATTCTCCTGTATAGAGGCTGCAAACTCATCACAGGAAAAATGGGAGCATGAATCTCCTAAAGACGAGCCTTGGATGTAAGCTGACTTCTCTCAGGGGTGTGGGCTGAGTGCCCCCCCTTGTCTCTTCATCACCACTGCCTTGTTTCTTTCACGTATCTTAACCTCCTCTCCTTGTCTCTCTTTCTGCTTCCCCAAATTTCTGTCATCCCCCACAGGGACTGAATTCACTTTGCTTTTTGGAGAATGTGTCTTATTGTCCACTGGAAGTAGAGAAGAATATTCATCTTTACTTCCTGCACTGGAATGACTTCGAAAATGATTTGGTTCTGAGAGAGCCAATTGCAGCCCTTCATAGACTAAACCTTAGAGAATGTTGCTTAAGAAAAAAAAATCCACAAGAACCACCAGATCAAAACCTTCTCTAATGAAAACAGCAATACTCCCAATACTATCCAAGGTGCCTTCAGAGGAAAATACATTTGAACATCAAAGATAATATTCCTTTGAATTATTTATACCAATTCAGTTACCTAAACATTTACAAATGTGTTAATAGCAGTGGCAATGGTTTAGTGATATAGAATGAAAGAGGAGTTATCACTGGCTGGAAACCTTACTGTAAATTTCTGTATGAGTGTGTGAGTGAGTGTGTGTGTGTGTGTGTGTGTGTGTGTGTGTGTGTGTGTGTGTATGCATGCTTGCATACACACTCAGTGGCTCAGTCAAGTCCAACTCTTTGCGATCCCTCGGACTGTAACCCACCAGGCTCCTCTGTCCATGGGATTTCCCAAGCAAGAATACTGGGGCGAGTTGCCATTTCCTTCTCCAGAGTATCTTCGTGATCGAGGGGTTGACTCCTCATCTCTTATATCTCCTGCATCGGTAGGCAGATTCTTTACCACTGCAGTCCTGAGAGGCCCAACTGTACATGAAACATTCTCTTGATGTTTATCTCTTTGTCACTGTTACATCTTGAATCCATATTATTTCCTTACCCAGAGCAAGATGGCTTGAATATCCTCAAGCGCATTAGTACAAGATTGCCTGTTGAATAAGTTTAATATTGTATATTGTGTCATACCTTAAGTTTGAGGGTATATTCCTAGGGTATCAGTTTATAAAACAAAGAGCCTGCTGTTTTGTAAGACATTGTAAAAGGTGGCATTTCAGATTGGTATTTTAGATGTTGCTATTTGTATCTGAAAAAAAAACCCCAAAACAAAACGACTAAAATAAGGATTAGAAACCCGTCCAGGAGTCTAGGAAAGCTGAATGAAAGCCTAGACAATCTCAGCACTCAATCTCTTTCTTTAGCTGCCCTGTCACCCTCCACTCTGGTTGTAGGGAAAACCAGTGCCTCCATGGCGTATGCTTGGACTAAGGTGACTTGTCTATGGCTGTACACCCTAGCGTTCCTCCCTCCTTTACCCCATCAAGGTATCTTGATGTGCATTGCATCTGATCCAAGCACTCAATTAATTAGTTTCATAGATAGACACCCTCAAAATACTGGCCAGATGTGCCTGGAGCCACATCAGGGCTTTATCTTTGACAGACCTTGGTGGGTGGGGAGTGGGGACAGATACAAGATGTTGACTCTGATAGACAGGGAAGAAAAAACAAAAGCGGGATGTGGAAAGTTAATGTGCTCTTTCTCACCAGAGTCCCTGTCTGCCTCAAAAAGCCTGGAGTTTGCACACAAGTGAGAACTTATTTTGAGTTAGATAATGTCAGATTGCAAGAAGTAAGGAGACAGAAGGTGATTTGAAAGGCCTCTGTGTCTAGACAATATGTTAACTTTGCCACTGTGCATCAAATCTTGTGATACTTAACTGGTCAGGTGATAGAAATAGAAGTATAAATAGATTTGAAAGTCAATCATAGTTAGAAAATAGGCTGATGGCAGAATTTCAGAGCATAAGTAAGACATTACTTCATAAGTAAAGGTGATAAGTGACTGACACATTCTGAATCAATATGAAGAAACAAACACTATAGAAGATAGACAATTGTTAATAAGATTAAGAAACCTAGTAGGAAAAATTAATAATAATCATGAAATGGCAATTCATAGCAAAAAGAACAAAGGCCCACTAAGTGTAAGAAGTAATGAAAGTTATAGAACAAACAAAATGTGATAATTTTTTTCTGTTAATTTGGCAAAGAATTTTTTTAAAGATATTGACCAGTATTGATGAGGATATGAAAAAAAGATAAGTCCATTTTGTAGTCAATACATTTGACTACAAAATGTATAGTCAAGACTATACATTTGTACAACTTTCTTGAAGGGTAATTTGGTGGTTTGGTTAAAATATATATATAATGTTCAATTCATTATTTTTTAACAATATAAGTCAACTTTTAGGAATCAATTTCCATAAAAATAAGTTGCACACAAACATTTAATATAAATATATTAGTTGCAGTTTTGAATAGTAAAATATTAGGAACAAATGCCTATGAGAAGTTAAGTTCAGATTGTTGGGTTATTACTTTGCTATTAAGAGAACCAGAAATTTGTCAATTCAAATTGATTCCATCACATCTTCCTAAGAAGATTGGAGGGAAATATATTTCTATATATAGGAAAAGAAAAGTGTCAGTGGAAGGCAAAGTTACATGTTAGCTGTGCTCTGAACTTCAGACAATTTGGGACATGTAGGGAAAATTTTATTTTACCAGGTCAGCTTGAAAGATCTTGAGGGGCAAAGTAATATTCTTTGTCCTTTTCTCTGGATTATCTCAGAATTTACCACTTCGGTGACTCAAAAATCCATATTCATTATATCAATTGACATAAGCCTGCAAAATAGCAAAAAAGTAAATATTTCCTTCTCAATCACTATCATTGGACTTTCTCCCTGACTTTCCTCAAATATCCAGTCTTGTGTAACTTTTTCTGGTGTGGACTATACTTGGTAGAAACAGATTTAGTTACCTTGAAAGAAATGTATGATTGGATTTTCTAACATTTCAGAAGAAGCTCTGCCTGGAACAATGTGTTTTCAAAGACAGAAGGAAGTGAGAATAGCAGTGGCTATNTCTCCCTGACTTTCCTCAAATATCCAGTCTTGTGTAACTTTTTCTGGTGTGGACTATACTTGGTAGAAACAGATTTAGTTACCTTGAAAGAAAAGTATGATTGGATTTTCTAACATTTCAGAAGAAGCTCTGCCTGGAACAATGTGTTTTCAAAGACAGAAGGAAGTGAGAATAGCAGTGGCTATGAATGCTGAAATTTATCACTTCAAAACATCACTGTTTAAAAAATGCAGTCATAATGCATATTCTTGAACTTGAGCAATATACCCTTCTCTAGGAGACATTAACTATTTGCCCTGTTTTCTGAATCTTCCTTGAGAAGAATAAGGGTGAGGGAAGAAGAGGAACACTATTATGACAGTGGAGGCCAAAAATGTCCACAAATTATGTATGTCCTGGTGCGTATAATTTATATAACATCACAAGGTCAAGACATTAAAAACCATGACATGAAAAGTAACATCACAAACAATGTAGAGTTTAGTGAAAAAAAGCTAGCTATGATATGTATAGTCTGAATTTAATAGTGCAATTATTATACATATTTATAGAAAAAGGTATATGATAATGATGATAGATAACTTAAAGTATTAAGAAGACATGACTCACATTTATTTCAAAGCAAAAAAAAAAAAGATCAAACTTTTAAATATAATCACGATGTCCCATCGTGATTATGGGACATTTTTTAAATCATAAAAATCAACTAATTTTTCCAGCGTGATGAAACAAATATATCAATCTCTTTTTCCTGCCATAAACTTCTGGAAAACAGAGCATATATATGGAACAACTGTCTGTAGGTAGTGGAAAGCAGGTAGCACAGGACTGAGACTTTTGAGAGAAGAGTAAAGACCAAGATAAGAAAGAAAACCATCCTGGATTTCTGCTTAGAAGAACCTTCTGTATGGTGGGGAAGGAGAACTCAAGCAGAGGAAATTGATATTCCAGAGTCAAGAGCATAGAGATTAGAATATTAGGGTTTGGGTAACTTGAGGCAGCTGAAATACATGGGCAAGAACACTGGAGAGGTGGGAACTATGCAAAGAAGTATCTCCAGAAATCTGTTCAAAGAGCAAATGGAGACTTTGACTGAACATCAAGGTTTGTATGGAGAAGACTCTTAAGAGTCATCTTGGATAGCAAGGAGATCCAATCAGTCCATCCGAAAGGAAATCAGTCCTGAATATTCATTGGAAGAACGAATGCTGAAGGTGAAGCTACAGTACTTTGGCCAGCTGATGTGAAGAGCCAACTCACTGAATAAGACGCCGATGCTGGGAAAGATTGAGGGCAGGAGGAAAAGTGGGAGATAGAGGATGAGATGGTTGGATGACATTATCGACTGAATGGGCTTGAGTTTGAGCAAACTCCAAGAGATAGTGAAGGACAGGGAAGCCTGGCATGCTGCAGACCATGGCGTCTCAAAGTGTCAGGCATGGCTGAGAGACAGAACAACAACAAAGGTCTGTCTATGGAAGCTGAGATTCCAGGAGCTCAACAGAATGGTACACATCATGTTGAAGTTCTCATGAACCATGGTGGAGATACCTCATGGAACACTGAAGACATTCTGCACATGGCTCGGAAGGATCATGCCTTAGTAGTAGAGCTCAGCTCACTTTGAGATATAGGCTATTCTGGATGCACCCCAACAAATCTTGAAAATCTGTCTCAAGAGAATCAAGGAGGTCCATGTAAGACTTTATTACTGGCCAAAATAAAAATCGACATCTTTAAGTAGGGACAACGAAATCCAGATACTCAAAAAAGAAGTATTTACAAATCATAACTTCCCAGGTGACTCAGTGGTAAAGAATCTGCTTGCACTGCCAGAGATGTGGGTTTGATCCCTGGGTTGGGACGATCCCATGGAAAAGGAAATGGCCACCCATTCCAGTATTCTTGCCTGGGAAATCCCATGGAGAGAGGAGCCTGGAAGGCTGCAATCCATGGGGCTGCAAAAGAGTCAACTAAACAACAACAGCTATGAATGATGTGAATATTGGGGAAAATGAAGGGGAGGTAAGGAGGGAGAAGTGATGAGAGGTAAAGATGAGAGGATATACGGGAACTCTGTGCTTTCTTGTCATAGTTATAAAAAACTAAAACTGCTCTATACAGTCCATTAATTAAAACATTCCTTTGAGGAACGTTAAGAAGGTATGAGAAAAGAAGAAAGTTCACAAAACATCTCAGAGGTCATAAAAACCTAAACTTCCATCTTAAGAACCCAGGAAGAAAGAGCAAAGTAAACTCAAATAAGTGGAAGGAAGGGAATAAAGAGGTAAGAGCAGAAATTAGTAAAATGGAAAATGAATAAAATAAAATAAAGAAGATAAATGAAAGCAAAACTGTTTCTTTGAACACATCATTTTGGTTGATAAACCTCAAGCTAGATTAATCAAGAAAGGAAGGAGAAAAATACATATTACTATTATCAGGAATAATTGAGAGAACACTGTCAGATATGCAATAGAATGGAAATGATAGTAAGGGAATATTATGAATTACTTCAAACCAACAAATCTGAAATTTAGAAAATTGAAATTGGAAAAATTCTTTGAAAGAGACAAATTACTAATACTTTTAAGATGATTGCTCCTTGAAAGAAAAGTTATGACCAACCTAGATAGCATATTAAAAAGCAGAGGCATTACTTTGCTAACAAAGTTCTGTCTAGTTAAAGCTATGGTTTTTCCAGTAGTCAGGTATGCATATGAGAGTTGGACTATAANTACTAATACTTTTAAGATGATTGCTCCTTGAAAGAAAAGTTATGACCAACCTAGATAGCATATTAAAAAGCAGAGGCATTACTTTGCTAACAAAGTTCTGTCTAGTTAAAGCTATGGTTTTTCCAGTAGTCAGGTATGCATATGAGAGTTGGACTATAAAGAAAACTGAGTGCCGAAGAATTGATGTTTTTGAATTGTGATGTTGGAGAGGACTCTTGAAAATCCCTTGGACAACAAGGAGATCCAACCAGTCCATCATAAAGGAAATCAGTCCTGAATATTCATTGGAAGGACTGATGCTGAGGATGAAACTCCAATACTTTGGCCACNGTGTCCCTTTTCTGTCCTCCTGATACTATCACAACATTGTTAATCAGCTATACTCCAATATAAAATAAAAAGTAAAAAAAAAAAAAGTATAAAATAAAGACGTTTGCATTCTGGCACCCCCAACCATTTCCCTGGCCACTTCTGAGATGAAGCCTGACGATGGCTTCTCTGTTCACATAAACAGATCATCCAATCAGCCTGAGGCGATTTTGTAACATTTCAGAGGAAAGGAAAAAAAAAATCAATAAGAAAAGATAACCCTAACAGAAACTAAGATATAGAAGATTTCACTTCTGGTATAGAAGTAATCTTTAAAATAACTCAGTACCCTCAGAACAACTTAAGAAAACATTATCTTTGTAATTAGATCAGAGGAGGCTTGAAAAATAAGTAAGTAGAGAATAAAAAATATTTTTTTTGAAAATCAAAACATTAGTAAAAACATTAATATATAAAAATTCCAATCATACAATTGGAATATAAGTTTCAGGAAATTTTTTCGATACCTAAAAAATAAACAAATAGAGAGAAAAACTAAATGAAAAGATGAGAGGACTGAAAATGGAGGTAGTCATTTGACTAACAGGAGATACAGAGAGAATATGTAGAAGGATAGAGCAAATGTTAAAATTAAATTCCTACAGAAGAAGTTCAAGTGCTCTCAGATTGAAAGAGTTTAAATACCACAAATTATAAAAATGCTACTAGACATATCAATGACATTTTACAATGCCAGAGTAAATGAAAACTAAAATCTTCCAGAGAATAAAGTGTGTTCACTTATAAAGGGATGAGACTCAGACTAATATTAATTTAACATCTGCAATACTGGATACTAAAAGAAAATATATAGTAAGTATTATTATAATATGGTAAATATTATCCTAACCACTGGACCGCCAGGGAATTCCCCAAGGATTTTTTGAATACCAAGTAAAATTCTCATCAGGATGAGTAAAGAAGATGTTTGCAGAAACTAAATGAGTTTACTTCCCAGACAAACTTTCCTAGGACCTTACCTGAGGATGTACTTTAGCAAAATTAGAAGAGTGAATAAGAATGCAGACAACATGGACTCCAGGGAAAGATAGACTGAAGGCAGGTGAGATAGGCAGGAGTCCCAGAATGGCAGCTCTGCAGCAGTTTAGGCAAAAGTAAGGCAACAGAGGATTCAAGAGGGAGGCACCTAGCAAAAAAATAGCATTTCATACGTTTGATATTATCCTCAAGAAGGGAGAACTACTTAACAATGTAATAGAGCAAGCAAAATGAGAAAATAAGAAGGAACTTAGAAATTTCAGAAGAATTCAAAAGCTACACAAAAATCAAAGCCAACTACTTGACTCTGAAAAGAACAGTACCTACTAAGGAATAACAAGCAAAACATGATTCTATTTTTATGATCAAACTATAGCTAATCTAGAAGATAGTTTTACCCTTGGAAAAGAATGTAAACATTATCCAACTTGACAGTCTAAAGGCAAGAGATGTTGCTTATAGGAGCTACAAAAAGAAATATAATGGTGGACATTTATTTAAAGTTACAAAAATAGCTAAAAGAAAAGCAAAAAAAAAGAGGATAAGTATCACATTGGTGGGATGGGGCTTGGATGATATGAGAAATAGCTCATGTCAGAGTAGGAAGTCATTATCTTAAAGACTGAAAGTAATCATCAGAAATACAATTTTAGAAATAGCTTTAAAAGTTAAAAATTGTTACTCCTGTATGAAAAACTAGAAATTGGAAGGTATAGGGCAAAAGTTTTTTGTTTTTCATTTAAACATCTTCACTTAATGCTTTTTTCAAGTCATATGAATGAATAAATCCATTTAATTAAAATTTATAAAAAATAAAGCATTTTTTTTCTTAATTAGTGTAGAAGACACCGTTGGTTGCCTACTGACGTTTTATTCCCCTTTTTCTTTATTGACAGATCTCCAGGATTCTTTGTACAGTTGCTTCCTTCATGCAACTGAATGTGAGGAAGGTGACTTTATTACCAACTATGAGGTTCACATGGCAACCCACTTCAGTACTCTTGCCTGGAAAATTCCATGGATGGAGGAGCCTGGTAGGCTACAGTCCATGCGGTCACAAAGAGTTGGACACAACTGAGTGACTTCACTTTTTTTAAAAAATGAGGTTCATTTGCATTTACATAAATTATCAAAGTATTGATAATTCCATTTTCTAATAGATACATAGGGTTAGTTATTCATACGATCCAGTTCTGACCAAAGAGAAAAGAGATGTGTCTGCTAGCAGCTTTTGAAAAAGGACTCCTCGTTTGAAAAAAAGGTACCAAAAAAAAAAAAAAAGGGTGATGCTGTTCATAGGTATGACTTCTGGAACTTTGCATGCCAACTGACAACCCCGAGGGCAGCTAGTCTGAAGACAGAGAAGAGATGCTAAACATATTCAAACAGAATGATGATAAAAAACTTGGGTCCTTGGTGAAGTTGATAAAACTCTCAACTCAGCAACTCTCTGAAGTTATGGAACCATGCATTCCAAGGACTTATTGTGTGTAATGCCTTTCCTTGAAACACCATTTGTCTCAGAAGTCCAGCTGAAATTTTACCTCTTTGAGAAAAGTCTTAAAAAAAAATGGAAAGTGATCTTTTGAGTTTGACATTCTTTTCTTTGGGGTTGAGGGCATAAACCCAAAAACCATTCTTTCTCAGGATGTTTTCAAACAGAAATAGGTTGGGATTGGGCTCTGAGGGCTCTCCCAACAGTGTGATTGCTTCTTCCCCCCCTGCTTTTATTAACATTAAAAAATTGATTTATTCATTGCTTTTATTGAAAAGCACAAAGAGCTAAAAAACTAAAAGACCAATCCAGTTAATCATAGGTATTCAAAATATAGAAGTAAATAAAAGAAAGTACCTATGATTCTGAGCTAATACTGAAATTTAAATATTATTTGTACTCAAATTAATCTTTCAAATCAACATGGAAAATCACACAACCAGATTTAATTCCTCTGAGAGGAAATGTTCATTGTTCCATTCCAACCGTGTGCTAAATTAAGCTGTGGTGATTATAATGGTTATAACAAAGCTGATATGAAAGAAGGTAATAACTTTAGATATAAAACAAAGCTTTGGGAGAATTTTGCAACCTTAAAATGAGAACAGATTTTTCAATGTACTAGAACTTTAGGGGTGGTGAAGGCCAAAGAGTAACATCACATATCCTTAAATTTTTATTTTATTTTAGGAAACATGACCACCAAATTCTATCAAACTATCCGTTTTCCAGATTCTTTCTTTTACTGTGACTCATTAGACTATTTCTTTTTATTTTCTTTTTAACTGGCAGTAATGGAGATTTTGGGAGAAGGCAATGGCACCCCACTCCAGTACTCTTGCCTGGAAAATCCCATGGGTGGACTAGCCTGGTAGGCTGCAGTCCATGGGGTCGCTAAGAGTCGAACACGACTGAGCGACTTCACTTTCACTTTTCACTTGCATGTATTGGAGAAGGAAATGGCAACCCCCTCCAGTGTTCTTGCCAGGGATGGTGGAGCCTGGTGGGCTGCCATCTATGGGGTCGCACAGAGTCGGAGACGACTGAAGAGACTTAGCAGCAGCAGTATATAACCATTCTTCATTTATCCATTAATGGACATGATCATTGCAGATTTGATTTGCATTTCCCTGATAATTAATGATATAGAGTACTTTTTAAGGTACCTGTTGGTCATCTATATGTCTTCTCTAGAAAAATGTTTATTCAGATCTTTACCTTATTTTTAAGTGCTTTTTTTTAGTTATTGGGTTTATGAGTTCTACATGTTTTTGGTATTAACACTTTACCTGATATATGACTTGCAAATATTTTCTCTTTTTGGTAGATTGCCTTTTCATTTTGTTGATGCAGAACCTTTGTTGTGCAGAAGCTTTTTAGTTTGCTGTAGTCCCACTTGTTTATCTTTGCTTTTGTTGTTTTTGCCATTGGTGTCAGATTTTTAAAAAATCATCAAGACCCATGTTAAGAAACTTCCTGTCCATGTTTTCTTCTAGTAACTTTACAGTTTCAGGTCTTATTTTTAGGTCCTAAATTCATTTTGTGTTAATTTTTGTATATGATATAGTAGTTCAGTTTCATTCTTTTGCATGTGGCTATCCATTTTTCCCAGCACCATTTTTGAAGAGACTGTCCTTTCTCTTGGTCATAAACTGAATAATTGCCTATGTATGTATGGATTTAATTTAGAACTCTCTATTCTGTTTTATTGATCTATGTGCCTTTTATGCAAATATTATATTGTTTTAATTATAATAGCTTTGTGATATTGTTTAAAATCAGGGAGCATGATATCTCCAGCTTTGTTCTTTTTCAAGATTGCTTGGATATTTGGTGTCTTTTGTAGTTTCATACAAATTTTAGGATTATTTGTTTCCAAACCTGTGAAGAATGCTATTGGAATTTTGATAGGAAATTTCATTGAGTCTATAGATTACATTGGGTATACAGACATTTAACAATATTAATTTTCCCAATTCATGAGCATAGAATATCTTTCCATTTATTTGTGCCTTCTTCAGTTTCTTTTTTCTTTTTCTTTTTTTTTCCAGTTTCTTTCATTAATGTTTTATAGTTTTCAATATGCACGTATTTCACATCCTTAAATTTCTAGGTATTTCTAGGTATTTTTTCCTTAAGATGAAGTTTTAAATGAGATAGTTTTCTTAATTTCCCTTTCTGATAATTTATTATTAGTATATAGAAACTCAATAGATTTTTATGTATTGATTTTATATCATGCATCTTAATTAATTTATTAG
>SJYA01001351.1:1205005-1278382 GCA_006410615.1 Neotragus moschatus | reverse complement strand
TTCCAATAGTGCATTTTATGGAGTTCCACACACATATATATATTATATATATGGGCTTCCCTGGTGGCTCAGATGGTAAAGAATCTACCTGCAATGCAAGAGACCCTAGTTCAATCCCTGGGTCTGGAAGATCCCTTGGAGAAGGGAATGGCTACCCACTCTGGTATTCTTGCCTGGAGAATTCCATGGACAGAGGAACCTGACAACCTACAGTATATATATATAAATCATGTCGTCTGCAAATAGTGATAGTTTTACTTCTTACTTTCCAGTTTGGATGCCTTTTATTTCTTTTTCTTGCCTAATTGCTCTGGTTAAGGCCCCCAATATTATATTGAATAGAAGTAGTGAGTGTGAACATCCTTGTCTTGTTTTTGATCTTAGAGGAAAAAGGCTCAATTTTCACTGTTGAGTGTGCTATTAGCTGTGCACTTGTTATACATGGCCCTATATATGTTGAAGTACATTTCCTTTATACCTATTTTACTGAGAGATTTTATCATACATGGATGTTGAATTTTCCCAAATGCTTTGTAAAAAATACCTATTGAGATGATTATATGATTTTATCCTTCATCTTAATGATGTGTATCAAATTGATTGTGATGTTGAAATATTTTTGCATCCCTGGAATAAATCCCATTTGATCATGTTGTGTAATTCTTTTAATGTACTGTTGAATGTGTTTTGCTATTAATTTGTTAAGGATTTTTGCATCTATGTTCATCAAGGATATTGGCTTGTAATCTCTCTCTTTTTTGGTATACTTGTCTGGTTTTGGCATCAGAGTAATGTTGACTTCATGAAACATGTTAGGAAGAATTACTCCCTTTCTGATTTCTCCCACTGCTGGGCATACACACCAAGGAAACCAGAATTGAAAGAGACACATGTACCCCAATGTTCATTGAAGCACTGTTTATAATAACCAGGACATGGAAACAACCTAGATGTCCATCAACAGATGAATGGATAAGAAAGCTGTGGTACATATACACGATGGAGTATTACTCAGCCATTAAAAAGAATACATTTGAATCAGTTCTAATGAGGTGGATGAAACTGGAGCCTATTATACAGAGTGAAGTAAGCCAGAAAAAAAAGCACCAATACAGTATACTAACACATATATATGGAATTTAGAAAGATGGTAATGATAACCCTGTATGTGAGAGAGCAAAAGAGACACAGATGTATAGAATGGATTTTTGGACTTTGAGGGAGAGGGAGAGGGTGGGATGATTTGGGAGAATGGCACTGAAACATGTATACTATCATATAAGAAACGAATCGCCAATCTATGTTCAATACAGGATACAGGATGCTTGGGTCTGGTGCACAGGGATGATCCAGAGAGTTGATATGGGGTGGGAGGTGAGGGAGGGAGGTTCAAGATTGGGATATCATGTACACCTGAGATGGAAAAATAAATAAATAAATAAAAGAAAAAAANGAGGGTGGGATGATTTGGGAGAATGGCACTGAAACATGTATACTATCATATAAGAAACGAATCGCCAATCTATGTTCAATACAGGATACAGGATGCTTGGGTCTGGTGCACAGGGATGATCCAGAGAGTTGATATGGGGTGGGAGGTGAGGGAGGGAGGTTCAAGATTGGGATATCATGTACACCTGAGATGGAAAAATAAATAAATAAATAAAAGAAAAAAATAAAGAGCTGAAGGAAAAGAACTGTCAACAACAACAACAACCAAAAGAAACAGTTGTATAACAGCTAAATTTCACAGGATACTTAAATAAATCACTCTTTGACTATAAAAAAAAGATTGAGAAAGATTGGTATTATCAATAATTCAGTTCTTCTTTGAGTGCTTGGTACAAACCAACAGTAAAGGCATCTGGTCCTGGACTTTCACTTGTTGGAAGGTTTTTGACTATAGATTCAGTC
Source organism: Neotragus moschatus (assembly GCA_006410615.1). Taxonomy (NCBI): domain Eukaryota; kingdom Metazoa; phylum Chordata; class Mammalia; order Artiodactyla; family Bovidae; genus Neotragus; species Neotragus moschatus. Next base: position 1,276,468 of record SJYA01001351.1, on the reverse strand, counting down.
TCCTTACTAGTAAATTATCTGTTCAGATTTTCAATTTCATCATGACTCAGTCTTGACAAGTTGTATGTTTCTAGGAATTTATTCTTTTTAATCCACTTTTTTCCAATTTGTTTACATATAATTGTAGTAATTTACGAATATTTCTGTTTCTGTGGTGTCAGTTGTAACATCTCTTCTTTCATTTTTGATTTAATTTATTTGAATTCTCTTTCTTTCTTGGTGAGTCTAACTAAAGTTTGTCAGTTTTGCTTACCTTTTCAAAGAGTCAACTCTTAGTTTCATCGATCTTTTAACTTGTCTTTTTAGTCTTCATTTCTGCTCTAATCTTTATTTCCTTCCTTCTATGAACTTTGAGCTTCATTTGTTCTTCTTTTTCTGTTTTTTATGTTGTATGTTTTTTATGATGTCTCAAGGCCATGTTCAAAAGAACATTCCTGGAATAAGGAAGCAAAGTGACAAGCTCAAACTCTAACTCCCTTTTGAAACACTCAATTTGAACCCAGGTTGTGAGTGTCTGCCATGAGCCTCATATTAGCTCATGCTAACTTTATCAACAGATAAATTGCTGCTAAACTTGTTAGTTCTCATGGTTCTGCCATTGCATTAATATGAACAGGCATACTTACCTTTTCTAATGAAAAACAGTGCTGGTATCAAAGGTGTCACCTAAGGAACTTTCAAAAATGATTTCTCTCTATTGACTTTTATTGCCTAGGCTATCATTAGCCTTTTCTTTCCACATAGTTGATAGAAGCCTGAATAGTAGCCATCTCTCAGATGACAGCCAGAGGAGATATTTGTAATTTGGCACTAGCTTTGATGGAGATAGTCTAGGATTTACGGTTTTGGCAAGTGGAAACCAACCAAGATAAAACTAAGATATTATACCTTTGGGAACAAAGATATTTTTGGTCAGTTTTCTTGGGCAGTTAATTTGTGTTTGGCAGATTGTTCTCAAAGTAACGGTGATGAATAGAAATAACTTTACCCTGAATGACCTTTCGGGGAGCATATTCCTCTTAATGTCTCAATTTATAGGGCCTGGGATCTACAGAATTTGGTAACAGAGACATAAGCAGAGATGTTCTGCTGAGTACTCAATATTCTTTTTATATAGGCATCATTTTTCTTGACGTTAAAGTGCATCAACTCTCTGGTCTAATGAGTCTTCATATGCAAGGAGGTGAGAGTATCACTATGTTTTTGGATAGGCAAGCTGAAGTACAATAACTCAATATCTCTCTAATTGTCAGGATTAGGACCACATGTAAGATTGAAATCTCCTGAATTCTGGCTTGTCCATGGTACCTGAGCTATTTCTTTGCATTTTCTGAACTAGACAAGGTCTCTGAGTTGTCATAGCAATAGAAAATTGAATATCCAAGGTCAGTGCTTCAGAGTTCTTTGGAAGAGGGCTTTAATTCTTTGTCATAATGTGTCAATGAGGAGCCAGGTGAATTTGAATAATCTTAGATGCATATGCCCATGCTCAGCCGACTCTTGAAACATTTGACAAGGGTAGAAATTTATCTAAGGGGATTCGTATCAGCTTTATGTCATTTTCTTATAGCATATTCATATCTTCATCAGCCTTTCATTCTCCAAGTTACAAGTCCAGGAAAACAGGCTTTTATTTCTGCCTGGTGAGAGTCCATGTAGGAAAAATGATAGTCACTGCTTCTGCTTTGGACAACTTTTCTGTTTTCATGAAACTTTGGTCAACTGTTTTAAGCTAAAACTTCTTCTGTTTCCTTATATTCTGCCACCCAGTTGGCTGTCCTTGGGTTCTCTGGCTGAAACACTATGGGCACTAATATAAATCTTGAGATATTCATTTGAAAATGTTATGTTTTTTAAAGCTTCTGGGGTCGTTGGTATATAATTTCCTCTTATTCTTCACACTGCTAGGAAGTTGGAAAGAAAGAAGAGTGTTTGGACGAACACAGAAAATCCCTGTGATGACTCCAAAGCTCACAGTTTATCATGAAGCTTACTTTATATTAATTTTCTCACCTTTGTAGAATTGACTAGTTGTCTTATAGTTTTCACTCTTTAAGAAAATATTATATTAGAGGCTAATGAATAAATTAGGAGTGATAGTGATTATTCCTATTAGCTAAGAATATGTGTCCTTCATATTTGCTATGAAAAGTGTCCCTTCCAAATTCATATGTTGAAATCTAATCCCACGAGGTAATGATATTAGGAGGTGTGGGGGTGGTCTTTGGGAGGTGAGAGAGGTCTTTAGGAGGTGATTAGGTTATGAGGGAAAAGCTCTTATAAATGAGATTAATAACTTTATGAAAGATGTCCTAGAGAGTTACTTCACCCCTTCTAACATATAAGAACACCACCGGCAAGAAGGCACTCTCTATGAACCAGAAAGCAGATCCTCACCAGACACAGAGTCTGAAGGTGTCTTCATTTTGGACTTCCTAGCCTCCAGGACTGTGAGTAATACATTTCTTTTTTACAAACTACCTAGCCTATGGTATTCTAAAATAGTAGCCTGAATGGACTAAAGCAGTGTTCTAAAAGATTATATTTTTAAGACTAAGATTTGGGGGCAAAAAAGATAGACTCTGAATAATTTTTTTCCAAAATGAAGAAGTGCTTGTTTATAAATCATTAAATATTTGGGAAGAAAGGGGTAAGCTGATGATAAAGAATAGTAATGTGGCTAAACAATGCAGGCAAATAATGTGATGACTTAAGAAATATCATGCCCTTTAAAATAAAATTCCTGGAAAGGATAATACAAGTAAATATCCAAAGTGTTATTTTGGTTAAAAACAACACAACTTTTCAGCACACATTTCAACCAATAAGTCAAGTAAATATGCTTAATAAATGTCAGACTTTTTCAATGTTGTTCCATGTATTGAGAAGAAAACAAAACAAATGTAAGTTATTGGAGAAGCTTCCATTCAGGTTGAAGAGGCATGATACATTATAAGCAACAGTTAAAGCAAAACACAGAAAGTAGCTAAGGTCCAGGGTTCCATTGTGCAAAACAGTTCTCAAGCACTATTAGTGTCTCAGACATGGAAAGGTGAAATCAATAAGGATTGCTTTTATCATGACAGCTCCACTGGAGGAGAAAGGAAAAATCATCTTTATGATTATGGAGCTCTCCAGTTCTTATAGTTATCCTATAGTTGAGTCAAGTGAATGGAAAACTAAAGATCTCTATTGTGTTCAAATATTTGAAGTGGAATGATCTTGTAAAGTTTTCTATTATTTTCAGAGTATGTTCGAAAGTGAAAGTGAAAGTGAAGTCGCTCAGTCGTGTCCGACTCTTTGCAACCCTGTGCACTGTAGCTTACCAGGCTCCTCTCTCCATGGGATTCTCCAGGCAAGAGTGCTGGAGTCGGTTGCCATTTCCTGCCCCAAGGGATCTTCCCAACCCAGGGATCGAACCCAGGTTTCCTGCATTCCAGGCAGACGCGTTAACCTCTGAGCCACCAGGGAAGCCCAGAGTATGTTTATTTGGTGTTAATTCAAAGGATAGAGGAGAAGGGGAACAGGATGGAGGGAGACCTGGAGAAATGGAGGAAGAAAGAAAAAGAACTTTTAAACATCCTATAAGAATTCTCTGTTTGTTTGCCTTTAATAATGAGATAGAATTTACTCTAATAGCAAGTCAAAGGATAATTTTCACTCTGCCATTTCTGTACACTCTATTGTGGCCACAGGACTGGAAAAGGTCAGTTTTCATTCCAATCCCAAAGAATGGCAATGCCAAAGAATGTTCAAATTACCTCACAATTGTACTCATCTCACATGCTAGTAAAGTAATGCTCAAAATTCTCCAAGCCAGGCTTCAGCAGTACGTGAACTGTGAACTTCCTGATGTTCAGGTTGGTTTTACAAAAGGCAGAGGAACCAGAGATCAAATTGCCAATATTTGTTGGATCATAGAAAAAGGAAGAGAGTTCCAGAAAACATATACTTCTGCTTTATTGACTATGCCAAAGCCTTTGACTGTGTGGATCCCAATAAACTGTGGAAAATTCTTCAAGGAATGGGAATACCAGAGCACCTGACCTGCCTCTTGAGAAACCTATATGCAGGTCAGGAAGCAGCAGTTAGAACTGGACATGGTACAACAAATTGGTTCCAAATAGAAAAAGGAGTATATCAAGGCTGTATATTGTCACCTTGCTTATTTAACTTATATGCAGAGTACATCATGAGAAATGCTGGACTGGAAGAAACACAAGTTGGAATCAAGATTGCTGGGAGAAATATCAATAACCTCAGATATGCAGATGACACCACCCTTATGGCAGAAAGTGAAGAAGAACTAAAGAGCTTCTTGGTGAAAGTGAAAGAGGAGAGTGAAAAGTTGGCTTAAAGCTCAACATTCAGAAAACTAAGCTCATGGCATCTGGTCCCATCTCTTCATGGCAAATAGTTGGGGAAACAGTGGAAACAGTGGCTGACTATTTTTTTGGGCTCCAAATTCACTTCAGATGGTGACTGTGGCCATGAAATTAAAAGATGCTTACTCCTTGGAAAGAAACTTATGACCAACCTTTGCTAAGTTGATTCAGTCGTGTCCGACTCTGTGCGACCCCATAGATGGCAGTCTACCAGGCTCCCCCATCGCTGGGATTCTCCAGGCAAGAACACTGGAGTGAGTTGCCATTTCCTTCTCAAATATGACCAACCTAGACAGCATATTAAAAAGCAGAGATATTACTTTTGCAACAAAGGTCTGTCTAGTCAAGGCTATGGTTTTTCCAGGAGTCATGTATGGACGTGAGAGTTGGATGGTGAATAAAGCTGAGTGCCGAAGAATTGAAGCTTTTGAACTATGGTGGTGGAGAAGACTCTTGAGAGTCGCTTGTACTGCAAGGAGATCCAACCAGTCCATACAAAAGGAGATCAGTCCTGAATGTTCATTGGAAGGATTGAGGCTGAAGCTGAAGCTCTAATATTTTGGCCACCTAATGCAAAGAGCTAGCTCATTTGAAAAGACCCTGAGACTGGGAAAGATTGAAGGCAGGAGGAGAAGAGGATGGCAGAGGATGAGATGGTTGAATGGCATCATCAACTCAACGGAGATGAGTTTGAGTAAACTCCGGGAGTTGGTGCTGGACAGGGAGGCCTAGCATGCTGTGGTCCATGGGGTTGTGAAGAGTCAGACATGACTGAGCGACTGAACTGAACTGAACTGAACTGTTGTGTAAATAACCTGCATTCCTTACATGTATTACAGTCAAATTTGGTTAAAGAAACAGCATCAGCTATTTCACAGACAGCTGTCCAAGGCATTTTTTAATGAAACCTTTCAGAGCATCTCTCCTATACTTCCTCCTATTGTCTACTCGACCTTCAAAAAGAAAAAATGAATCTTTTAATCAGATGTTCAGGACTGTGTGGGTTTCATAGACAGCACATCTTCACTAAATCTACTTTAGCTCTAGAATCTATAGTTCATTAAAGTTGTGTTGCTTTCATATTTTTCACTTTATTAGCAGCAATTAATTTTCTATACATCTATTATTGGGCTATAGGCCCCCATCTGCCTGAAAGGAGATTGTTTCACATGTGATTTGAACTTCTGTCTTAACCTTGCATGCTAAAGATTACATGATGCTTTTTCTAAACATGCTATTTAGGTCCTTTGCCACCATTTCTCTTTAGGGAAAATGTCGGATGAGGTGGTGTTTTACTCTCAAAGACTGTTGGTGCAGTGGAACATATCCCAGTAGTACAGACAGCTCAGGTTCAATTTTACAGATCCGAAAGTAATTCATTTAAAGCAGCGACTTACTCATGTATGAAGCACTTGACTTTTAAAACCATCTGGCTCATAGTTTCAGAAATAACGCAGCAGCCTTTCAATTGTCCCCTCATCTCCCATTCTGAGAGAGGCCATTCCATTTCATTTCAGAAATGGCAAAATCTTGATTGGCTGCCAAGTATCAGCTTTCAGTGCATTTTTGCTACTTCCATTTACACACCCTCTCAGAGATCAAGGTTGTATGTGGAAAAACTTATGGTGTCTTTGCTCTGGCTTTGGTGTTAAAGGAAATGAATTTGCTTTAAAATATATAATCACACAACTTGGGGTACTACAATATTATTTCCTCCAATTTTAAAACTGGGAAAAATACAGCACAAATTCTTCAGATAGTTTATTGACTTCTGGATCAATATTGACTTCTCTCTCTCTCTTTTTGTTACGTATGTGCTTATTTTTCTGTTTAGCCTTTACTGTTTTCTCTGGCTTTGGTTGTGTAGCTTTTGGTGGGATAAAATTATTTCAGTTTATCATCTAACTATGCAGAGAAAAACCTTGTGCTGCCATTTGGAATTATACACAAGAAAGTATTAAGGCTATAGCAGAATATATTCTTATTTTTAAAAATGTCCCAGCGTGTACTTAGTGATTGCTTTTATAATCCTAGTTTATGTAGAGAGTTTATAATTAGCTACACTAAAATGTAGTAGACGAGAAATAAAACATCTGCTTAATTTAAGATTTGTTTTTGATGCTGGTTATGTAGGTAACATTCCCCTCTAGGATGCAAGTTTCCTGGAATTACATTGCTACTCTTGCTTATTGCATTTCTTGACTATCTCTGTGCACCTATCAAACTGAACCACTTCTTTTTTTACCCTAGATATTTGCACACTTTCCTGTTTTGCAATCTTTTCTGTTTTCTTGTGTTTCTCTAACTTCAGCTAACTCTTCTAAAAGAAGTACTTCTTATCACCTCATGTCCAAACTCTGTCCTTCCCTTTTTTGTATTCTAAACCACTGCTTCTTTCTGTGGACCAGACATTGCAAATTTTTTCTTTGACCTCCTATAGCACTTACTTTCCATCATTTCAATGTTTAAATTAATTAATTAATTAATTTTAAGTTTTAATTGGATGCTAATTACTTAGTAATATGGTAGTGGTTTTTGCCATACATTCACATGAATCAGCTAGGGTGCATATGTTTCCCATCTTGAACCCCTCTCCCACCTCCCTCCCCATCCCATCCCTCAGGGTCATCCCAGTGCACCAGCCCTGAATACTCATGCACTGAACCTGGACTGGTGATCTATTTCACATGTGATAATATACACATTTCAATGCTATTCTCTCAAATCATCCCACCTTCGCCTTCTCCCACAGAGTCCAAAAGTCTGTTTTTTACATCTATGTCTCTTTTGCTGTCTCACATATAGGGTCATCATTACCATCTTTCTAAATTCCATTTATATGCATTAANCCATCCCTCAGGGTCATCCCAGTGCACCAGCCCTGAATACTCATGCACTGAACCTGGACTGGTGATCTATTTCACATGTGATAATATACACATTTCAATGCTATTCTCTCAAATCATCCCACCTTCGCCTTCTCCCACAGAGTCCAAAAGTCTGTTTTTTACATCTATGTCTCTTTTGCTGTCTCACATATAGGGTCATCATTACCATCTTTCTAAATTCCATTTATATGCATTAATTTACTGTATTGGTGTTTTTCTTTCTGACTTACTTCACTCTGTATAATAGGCTCCAGTTTCATCCACCTCATTAGAACTGATTCAAATGCATTCTTTTTAATAGCTGAATATATTCCATTGTGTATATGTACCATAGCTTTCAAATCAGGTCATCTGCTGATGGACATCTAGGTTGCTTCCATGTGCTGGCTATTGTAAACAGTGCTGTGATGAACATTGGGGTACACATGTCTCTTTCAATTCTGGTTTCCTCAGTGTGTATGCCTAAACAGTGGGATTGCTGGGTCATATGGCAGTTCTATTTCCAGTTTTTTAAGGAATCTCCACACTGTTTTCCATAGTGGCTGTACTAGTTTGCATTCACACCAACAGTGTTAGAGGGTTCCCTTTTCTATGCACCCTCTTCAGTGTTTACTCTTTGTAGACTTTTTGATAGCAGCCATTCTGACCAGCGTGAGATGGTATCTCATTGTGGTTTTGATTTGCATTTCTCTGATATTGAGTGATGTTGAACATCTTTTCATATGTTTGTTAGCATCTGTATGTCTTCTTTGGAGAAATTTCTGTTTAGTTCTTTGGCCCATTTTTTTATTGGGTCATTTATTTTTCCGGAATTGAGCTGCAGGAGTTGTATATCTTTGAGATTAATTCTATGTCAGTTACTTCATTTGCTGTTATTTTCTCCCATTCTGAAGGCTATCTTTCACCTTGCTTATAGTTTTCTTCATTGTGCAAAAGCTTTTAAGTTTAATTAGATCCCATTTGTTTATTTTTTGCTTTTATTTCCATTACAATGGGAGGTGGATCATAGAGGATCCTGCTATGATTTATGTCAGAGAGTGTTTTGCCTATGTTTTCCTCTAGGAGTTTTATGGTTTCTGGTCTTGCATTTAGAACTTTGATGCATTTTGCATTTATTATTTTGTGTGGTATTAGAAAGTGCCCTAGTTTCATTCTTTTACAATTGGTTGACCAGTTTTCTGAGCACCACTTGATAAATAGATTGTCTTTTATACATTGTATATTCTTGTTTCCTTTGTCAAAGAGGTGTCCAATGAGTGTGGATGTGTCTCTGGGCTTTCTATTTTGTTCCATTGGTCTATATTTCTGTCTTTGTGCCAGTACCATACTGTACTTGATGACTGTAACTTTGTAGTATAGTCTGAAGTCAGGCAGGTTGATTCCTCCAGTTCTATTCTTCTTTCTCAAGATTGCTTNGGCTAATGGTTTGTCTATTTTATTTATCTTCTTAAAGAACCAGCTTTTAGCTTTGTTGATTTTTGCTATGGTCTTCTTTGTTTCTTTTGCATTTATTTCTGCCCTAATTTTTATGATTTCTTTCCTTCTACTAACCCTGGGGTGCTTCATTTCTTCTTTTTCTAGTTGCCTTAGGTGTAGAGTTAGGCTATTTGTTTGATTTCTCTCCCGTTTCTTGAGATAAGCTTGTATTGCTATGAATCTTCCCCTTAGCACTGCTTTTACTGAATCCCATCAGTTTTGGGTTGTTGTGTTTTCATTTTAATTCATTTCTCTGCATATTTGATTTCTTTTTTTGATTTCTTCTGTGATTTGCTGGTTATTCAGAAGCATGTTGTTTAACCTCCATATGTTTGTCTTTTTAATAGTTTTTTCCTGTAGTTGACATCTAATCTTACCACATTGTGATCAGAAAAGATGTTTGAAATGATTTCATTTTTTTAAAATTTACCAAGGCTAGATTTATGGCCCAGGATGTGATCTATCCTGGAGAATGTTCTGTGTGCACTTTAGAAAAAGGTGAAATTCATTGTTTTAGAGTGAAATGTCCTATAGATATCAATTAGGTCTAAGTGGTTCATTGTATCATTTAAAGTTTGTGTTTCCTTGCTAATTTTCTGTTTAGTTGATCTATCTATAGGTGTGAGTGGGGTATTAAAGTCTCCCACTATTATTGTGTTACTGTTAATTTCCCCTTTCATATTTGTTAGCATTTGCCTTACATATTGTGGTGTTCCTATGTTGGGTGGATATATATTTATAATTGTTATATCTTCTTGGATTGATCCTTTCATCATTATATAGTGTCCTTCTTTGTCTCTTTTCACGGACTTTATTTCAAAGTCTATTTAATCTGATATGAGTATTGCTACTCCTACTTTTTTTAGGTCTCCATTTGCATTAAATATCTTNGTTCCTATGTTGGGTGGATATATATTTATAATTGTTATATCTTCTTGGATTGATCCTTTCATCATTATATAGTGTCCTTCTTTGTCTCTTTTCACGGACTTTATTTCAAAGTCTATTTAATCTGATATGAGTATTGCTACTCCTACTTTTTTTAGGTCTCCATTTGCATTAAATATCTTTTTCCAGCCCTTCACTTTCAGTCTATGTGTCCCTTGTTTTGAGGTGGATCTCTTGTAGGCAGCATATATAGAGGTCTTGTTTTTGTATCCATTCAGTCTTTGCCTTTTGATTGGGCCATTCAACCCATTTATGTTTAAGGTAATTATTGTTAAGTATGATACTGTTCCCATTTACTTTGTTGTTTTGGGTCCAAGTTTATAAACCTTTTCTGTGTTTTCTCTCTAGAGAAGATCCTTTAGCATTTGTTGCAGAGCTGATTTTGTAGTGCTGAATTCTCTCAGCTTTTGCTTGTCTGTAAAGCTTTTGATTTCTCCTTCATATCTGAATGAGATCCTTGCTGGTACAGTAATCTCAGTTGTAGGTTTTTCTCTTTCATCACTTTAAGTATGTCCTACCATTTCATTCTGGCCTGAAGAGTTTCTGTTGAAAGATCAGCTGTTATACTTATGGGAATCCCCTTGTGTGTTATTTGTTTTTTTCCCTTGCTGCTTTTAATATTTGTTCTTTGTGTTTGATCTTCGTTAATTTGATTAATATGTGTCTTGGGGTGCTTTGCCTTGGGTTTATCTTCTTGAACTTGGGTGGTATTTCCTTTCCCATTTTAGGGAAGCTTTCAACTATTATCTCCTCAAGTATTTTTTATGGCCTTTCTTTTGGTCTTTTTCTTCTGGGACTCCTATGATTCAAATGTTGGGGCATTTAACATTGTCCCAGAGGTCTCTGAGGTTGTCCTTATTTCTTTTAATTCTTTTTTCTTTTTTCCTCTCTGCTTCATTTATTTCCACCATTCTATCTTCCACCTCACTTATCCTATCTTCTGCCTCAGTTATTCTACTGTTGGTTCCCTCCAGAGTGCTTTTGATCTCAGTTATTGCATTATTCATTATTGATTGACTCTTTTTTATTTATTTTAGGTCCTTGTTAAACATTTCTTGCTTCTCAGTCCTTGTCTCCAGACTATTTATCTGTAACTCCATTTTGTTTTCAAGATTTTGGATCATTTTAAGTATCATTATTATGAATTCTTTTTCAGGTAGACTCCTTATCTCCTCCTATTTTGCTTGGTTTGGTGGGCTTTTACCATATTCCTTTACCTGCTGAATATTTCTCTGCCTTTTCATCTTGTTTAGGTTGCTGTGTTTGAGGTGGCTTTTCTGTATGCTGGAAATTTGTGGTCCCTCTTTGTTGTGGAGGTTCCTCCCTGTGGGTGGGGTTGGACGAGTGGCTTGTCAAGGTTTCTTGGTTAGGGAAATTTGCGTTGGTGTTCTGGTGGGTGGAGCTGGAGCTCNTATTCCTTTACCTGCTGAATATTTCTCTGCCTTTTCATCTTGTTTAGGTTGCTGTGTTTGAGGTGGCTTTTCTGTATGCTGGAAATTTGTGGTCCCTCTTTGTTGTGGAGGTTCCTCCCTGTGGGTGGGGTTGGACGAGTGGCTTGTCAAGGTTTCTTGGTTAGGGAAATTTGCGTTGGTGTTCTGGTGGGTGGAGCTGGAGCTCTTCTCTCTGGAGTGCAATGAACTGCCCAGTAGCGAGTTTTGAGGTGTCTATGGGTTTGATATGACTTTTGGCTGCCTGTATTTTAATTCTCAGGGCTATGTCCCTGCGATTAGCTTGGTATGTCTTGCTATGAAACGTGTTGGCTCTTGGGTGGAGCTTGGTTTCAGTGTAGGTATGGAGGTTTTTGGATGAGCTCTTGTTGATTAACATTCCCTGGAGTCAGGAGTTTTCTGGTGTTCCCAAGTTTTGGATTTAAGCCTCCTACCTCTGGATTTCAATCTTATTCTTACAGTAGCCTCAAGACTTCTCCATCCATAAGCACTGATGATAAACCATCTAGGTTAATGGTGAAAAGATTCTCCCCAGTGAGGGAAACCCAGAGAGGTTCATAGAGTTACATGGAGAAGAGAAGAAGGAGGAGAGAGATAGAGGTGATCAGGAGGAGAAGAGGGGAAATCAAAAAGGGAGAGAGCAATCTAGCCAGAAATCAATTCCCTATTTGCTCTCCACAGTCTGGAACACTCAGAAAGATTCACGGAGTTCCATAGAGAAAAGAAGAGGGAGGAAGGAGACAGAGGCAACCAAGAGGAGAGGCTGTTGCTGCTGCTGCTAAGTTGCTTCAGTTGTGTCCGACTCTGTGCAACCCCATAGATGGCAGCCCACCAGACTCCCCCATCCCTGGGATTCTCCAGGCAAGAACACTGGAGTGGGTTGCCATTTCCTTCTCCAATGTGTGAAAGTGAAAAGTGAAAGGGAAGTCACTCAGTCGTGTCTGACTCTTAGTGACCCCATGGACTGCAGCCTACCAGGATCCACTGTCCATGGGGTTTTTCAGGCAAGAGTACTGGAGTGGGGTGCCATTGCCTTCTCTGGAAGAGGAAAGGAGGGGGAGTCAAAAGGAGAAAGACCAATCTAGCCTGTGATCAGTTCGTTAAGTGTTCTCCACAGCCTGGAACACCTAAAGAGATTCACAGAGTTAAACAGAGAAGAGAAGGGGGAGGGAGGAGATAGAAGTGACCTGGGGGAGAAAAAGGAGAGTCAAAAGGCGAGAGAGCAATCAAGCCAGTAATCACACTCCTAAGTAAAAATGGGTACTGAAGATTGGATTCTTAAAGGCACAAAATTGATAATAAATACCAACAAGCAAAGATTAAAAATCTAGAGTAGAGATTACAATACAATACAATATTAAAAAAACAAAACAAAATTGCAAAAATTATAAAAAAACATATATATGAAATTTGCTTTAAAATAGGGTCTTGTTTTTGCAAGGTAATAGTAGGTTATAAAAATTAAAATTAAAGAAGTAATAAATAACAAAATTTTTAAAAAATTAAAAAATGATAATAGTAAAATATATCTAGGAATTTCTCTGTAGCTGTTGAGGGCAGTGTGGCATCAGTTTAGTTTCAGATAGTTCCTTGTTCCAGCTTATACGTCTTCTCAAGTTCTATAGGCCCCTTCCAATGTAGTCAATGCTAGCTATTTTAATCTGTTGCACCTGTCACTTCCAAAGTGGTTCCGTCCTCTTTGTTTATTTTGGCTTCCTCTGCAAGTCTATTCAGTGTCTAATTTCCACCCTGACACAAGGGGGTGAAGGTGGTCATTTATTTAGGCTCACTTGTTCAGTTGTGCTGCAGGGAGGGAGGAACACTGCAAGCAAATATCACTGGTGTGTGGGGGGAGTGCTCGCAGTGTCTGGGCCACACTGGGTTTGCCCCTACTCACTGCGTGTGTGTTTTCCCGGTCTACTCTGCTCAGGCTCCAGGTTGCTCTGTAGGGGAACTGTCTAAGGCAGGCCCTGGTTTGCATGCACTTCCCAAGTCTAAGCTGCTCAGGTTCAGGTTCTCAGGTACTCCACAAAGGCACAGACTCAGTTGTGCATGTGTTTTGTGCCCTCTCCAGGTCCAAGCAGCTCAGGTGACCACATGCTTGGTGAGCACACACTCCTGAAGTGTGCAGTGCATCTTATCACCTCCCTGGTCCCAACCTCTTGGTTTCCTGGGTGGGCAGTGGAGTGCCGCCTCAGGTGTGCCATGTGTCTCCTCTGGAGAGCTGATCTCTGGCTGTGACCCTGACAGATGTCAACCGTCCAGAATTCCAGGAAGACTTTGTTAGCAACTGGCAGCCTGCTTGCAGTTTGGTAGAGGATGCCATCTCTGGGGCTGAGTTTGCCCCTCACCTTCCAGCTCTAGCTGTCGCCAGCCTGCCTCACTGTCTCCAGGAGGGAATGGGCTGGTCCATTACTGGCTAGCTCTTCTCTGGTATTCCCTCAGTCCATTGTTTCCTGAGTGGGCCCAGCAGTGCCTTAGGTTAGAGGTTTTCACAGGAAAGTTTTTTCTCTCTCTTTCATTTTTTTTCTTCTCTCTCTCTCTCTGGCTATCCCACAGTTTGGGTTGCTATCTCACGTTAGCTCCCTCAGATTGTCCTCAGGGCATTCAGGCCCAGTCCTTACCCTAAGCAATGCAGCCCGGGCCTCCCTGGTCAGCCCCGCTAGCTGGTGGTGGGTGCGAGCATCTGGACTACTTCTCTGATGAGAGTTGTGGTTAGGCGCATAATCTGTGGGTTTTACTTATTTATTTTTTCCTCTCAGTTGTGTTGCCCTCTGAGATTCCAAAACTTCCCCCAGACCCGCTGGTGAGAGGGTTTCCTGGTGTTTGGGAACTTCTCTTTTACAACTCCCTCCCCAGGATGGATTTCCATCTCTAACTCTTGTGTTTCTCTTTTTATCTTTTATATTTTGTCCTACCTCATTTCAAAGACAATGGGCTGCCTTTCTGGGTGTCTGGTGTCCTCCGTCAGCATTCAGAAGTTGTTTTGTGGAATTTGCTCAACTTTCAAATGATCTTTTGATGAATTTGTGGGAGAGAAAGTGGTCTCCCCATCCTATTCTTCTGCCATTTTAGAAGTGCCCCCCTCCATCATTTTAATTTTATTCTCTTTCTTTTTATATTATATTTCTTCTATCTGTCTATCTTCTCTCCATCCACCCATTCATTTATCCATTCATTCTCCATTCATCTACTTAGTTTCATTTTTTAATCTTTTCTTGTAGCTCTGTACACTGATTCATCCTTGTATTCTTTCACTATATTCAGCACGCTTTAATTGTGATCTGATAATATCTACTCATTAAATATTTATTGATAAGTCAATGAATGAAAATCTCTGCAGGTCATTGCTGCATAATAGATTTTTTAAAAATTGCAACAATTACAAACTCCCTAACTTGGTTAACTTGATTCTTGTAACCATTTCAAGTTTTGGCCTTGGTTCTTTTTTTTTTTTTAATCACTCTCATTATATAAAGCAAGTGTGTAGTGGATTAGAAATAGTTAAGATTAAGAACATAAAAATGGAAAGAGAAAACAGGAAACATCTTTTCTTGTTCTCTTCACTATCATAAATTTCTTTTGTTTCCTTTACAGGAGTAAAGGCAGAAAACTTCATTTTTCTTGAGCATTGTGAAACCTATCATATTCTCTCTCCAATGAGGAGGATTTTTTTTAAAAATACATATTTCTTGAATACTTTTTGCAGCAGATGAGTTTTTTTTAAACCAAAATATAAAAGTTTAAAATTTCCTCTGACACAATCTGCTATGTATCTTTCACCATGTACCATTATATTTGGAAGGGATATTAGAGGTTTCAAGAGTGATCGTAAATTATTTTGTCATAGACTTTGGGGTATATTTTCGAGGAAAGCAAAGTGGCATTGACTTCAGAAGTGTAGAGCAGTATCATGACATGCCATAGTTTTCTTTACAAAGTATTAATATACCATTCCTTGGGAGTGAATGTCTAAATCAACTTTAAATTGCATTTTCAGTCTGCACAATCTTAAAAGAAATGAGTGTTTAACTCTAGGATTCACTATATATCTATTTGATAAAATTTGGCTTATATAGATTGCATCATTCCAGTTAAAGATTCAAGGACATCTCTAGGACTTGACTAAGTATAGGTACTTATACTGAACTTTGAAAAGAAGATTCTACCAGAAGTGTGAGAGGCATAATATAATCTCTTCATGTTGTGAGCAGCATGGAAGACACTAGACTGGAAGAAGAAAGTGCTGGCTACTTGGAGAAGCAGCAGAGTCAGAAGCTAAGAGCCATCTGTAATTCAGAATGGACAAGTCTCCCTGAATGTAACAAGATTTCATTCCATTCCCAGGCAAGAAAACAGATTGATATAAAGTGAAGTAAAGCTGGTTAGTTTTGGAGGAATATTGCCTGCTTTGAAATTTCTGGACAGCTCTAATGTTCACTGTTGGTACAGTAAGATCTTTTAGCTGGTGAATTTGATGTAATACAAGGTAAGCTGCAGTGAATTGTTAAGATTCATGAAAAAAAGTGCCCAAGGTCTCATAATTGGTAAATGCCCCAACAGGGGACACATTACTGGTATCCCTCTATACACCAACAACTCAAACTTAATCACAGATTCCAGAGACCTGGAAAGTTTGCCTTCGCATCTTCAAGTGGATGGCAAATAAATGAAATGCTGCTAGTTATTCATTCATTTATTCATACTAGTTTTTATTGAACACTTATTCTGAATCTTTAGCCCCTAAGGTGTTCGGGACATAAGGATGAACACAGAATATCTCTTTGCTCTGAAGGAGCTTACCCATGGTGGTGGGAGAGTGGTAGACTGATTGTATGGTGGTAGTTTAGTTGCTAAGTGGTATCTGACTCTTGTGACCCCATGGACTATAGCTCCCCCAGACCCCTCTGTCCCTAGGATTTCCTAGGCAAGAATACTGGAGTGCGTTGCCATTTCCTTCTCCAGGGCATCTTCCCCACCCAGAGAATCTTCCCCACCCAGGGATCAAACCTGCATCTTCTGCATTGCAAGTGAATTCTTTGCTGACTGAGTCACCAGGATAGCACAGATCAATTGTACAAATGACCCCAATTCTTCATTCTATCTGTATATGAATCATTTGACTTGAAATTTTGAATTCTTCTGGCTGAAAAGACAGTGTATTTCTATGCACCTTGATTCTGAGTTTGACCATGTGACTTGCTTTGGCCAATGGAATTTTAGCAGAGGTGAGGCACCTGAGACTTAAAAAAGGTGCCTCTTTGCTTCTGCTTGAACTGTGAGAATATTTCAGGTTTAGCCTCTGAGAGGGATGCAAAAAACTCACAAAAGAGAGCCAAGTGAACCTAGCTGATAACTAGTCAACTATATGGCATGTGAAGAGCCCATCTCAGCTCGGAAGAACCATCTGTTCTAAATCATTAATTCATAGATCTATGAGCAAATAAAGGTATATAGTTTTTAGTCCTGAAATTTTTAGGTCATTTGTTTGTTATAGTAGAAAGTACCTAATATGGGAGATATAGAAAAGTCAGTAGTCACAATTTAGAGTGATAAAATGATAAGGAGATGATAAAATGCATACAGAGGAAACTTCTGCTTCTGGAAAATGAAGTAGTACTTACTCCTAGTTCTCTTGGTAAGTTCAACTAAAAATTTTGAACGTTTACATAGAAACTAACATAAGATGACTTGGAAAGGTGTAGAGATGAAGGCAGATGGGTGATGGATCTCAAAACCCAAGGAATGATATGATGGTTAATTGCCTGGGTTCCTTTTCTGTCTGATATATACCAAACTTGGAGCTGAAAAAACTGGCAACCCAGAAATATTACCAGGTTCAGGAAAAAAAAAAAAATCCCCAACCAAAGCTTTCTATCCAAAGGACCAAAAGGAGGAGGCATAGCAATATAAAATTATTTTTCAATGATAATTGTTCTGCTCCAGACAAACATCATAGAAAATACTGTGGCCCAACTCCCATCCCACCAACAAATTAAAAAGTTTAATTTTAAAAAATTCACTTGGGGTGAAGGAGAGCTAGTCACTTTCCTTGAGTTTTTATTATTATTATTACTTCCTAAGTATTTTGCTCTGTGATATTGGAATCACAAGTGATTATTTTTTGATAGATTCGATTCAACAAAAAAACTAGTAAGAAAACATCCCAAGCAGATAGATGGTGTGAGAAGGGTTGGATATAAACCTATTTATAAAAGTTCTTGTGCCTCTGGCCTAGTTTTGATATTCTTATTACAGGTGAAATTTTAGTTGACCGTGTGTGTGTTTATTTCTGGCTCTGGATTCTGTTTCACTGTTCTATGTGTCTATATGTCAGACATACTCTTTTATTACCATAACGTTGTAGTAAAGCTTGAAATAAGGAAGTCTGATGCCTCCAGCTTTGTTCTTTCTCAAGATTCCTTTGGCTATTTGGGATCTTTTTGTTGTTGTTGTTCTATATGAATTTTGGAATTATTCTTTTTATTTATATGAAAAAATGTCTTTGGAATTTTGGTGGGGATTGCATTAACTCTATATATGGCTTTGGGTAGTATGGATATTTTAACAATACTAAGTCTTTTGATTCATAAACATGGGATATCTTTCCCTGTATTTGTGTCTTCATCAATTTCTTTCATCAGTGATTATAATTTTTGATTATAAATTTTTCACTCTGTGGCTAATTTTTAATAAATATTTTAATTTTTAATTATCAGATTCTATTCACCTCCTTCTCCCCTACATTATTGCTTGCCTCATTTATTGCCTAGAAACTTAGGAGGCCTGGAGTGGCTTGGGAGACGTGGGTTCATATATTAAGGGAGGCTCTGTATATAGAATTATACAGACTAGAAAAGTAACACTTAAAACTGATAAAGCTATTCATTCTATATTTAAGCATTTTTTTTCCATTGAAGTATAATTTACATACATTGCAATGCACAGATTATATGTGTACAAGTTGGTGAGTTTTGATAAACATATTCACTGCTGTAGCCATCACCATAATCAGAACACAGAACAAGTCCATCACCCCAGAAACCTTCCTTATTACCCCTTCCAGTCAATCCTCACCAGACATATATAATTGACCTTCTATATCTCTTTTCATAGATTAATCGTGCCTTGTCCAGTTCGTCATCTAAATGGAATCATTGAGAATGTGTTATTTTTGTCTAACTGGAGGCTGTACCAGTTTACTTTCTTACTGGCAATGCTTCATGCTCATGCTAAGTTATAGAGAAAATGACAAATATTCAAAAGACACTCATCTTCCAGAAAAATAGTTAATCACCTGCTACTGATTTTCATGTTTACAGTTGATCATCATCTTTTGAGTGAACTTCCAGAAATATTGATACTGTAAACATCAACTTTCTAACATACAATTCAAAACTCAGACTCACAGCTCCTTGACAACCCAGATACTGGCATTAACTCCACCAAGCATGCATTCTCTCAGGGAACTTTGATTTAGAAATGAGTAATGTGAACAGGCTCAACAATGAGCTCCCATTTTGCTGGCAAAAATATCATTTTGTTTATTTTGGTTTTGGGATAATGTTCTTGGAAATTTAGTCTTTAATCTGTTACTTCAGGTCTTCTAGTGGTTCTGTGAACTCTCTCATATTCTTTGATATTCAGCTTAACTATCTAGAACCTATCCAAATTACTCGCATCCAGGAACTCTGAGTAGGGCACTCTATGTAGCATGGAATTCACATGTCTTAGTTTACTTCCTCCACAATCTAAAGTAGTATGTATTGCAATTGTGCTAACTCTTGACATTTTAACTTGTTTCAAAATTATCACAGAAAATAGATTTTGATTTAGTATATGCTTTGGATTAGATGTATTTTGATACATTTTAATTCTTTGAAAGCTATTTATTTCTTCTATAGCTTAGAGAATCTGAGCAGTGTTACATTCACAAGGAGAGTCAAGACTAACATAGCACTACTTGTTGTTGTTCAGTTGCTCAGTCATGTCTGACTCTTTGTGACCCCATGAACCACAGCACGCCAGGCTTCCTTGTCCTTCACTATTTTCTGGAGTAGGCTCAGATTCACGTCCACTGAGTCAGTGATGCCATCCAACCATCGTCCTCTGTCATCCCCTTCTCCTCCTGCCAGTCTTTTCCAGTATCAGGGTCCTCAAGTTGGCAATTTATATCAGGTGGTCAAAGTATTAGAGCTTCAGTGCTTCAGCATCAGTCCCTCCAATGAATATTCAGGATTGATTTCTTTTAGGATTGACTGGTTTGATCTCCTTGCTGTCCAAGGGACTGTCAAGAGTCTTCTCCAGCACCACAGTTTGAAGGCATCAGTTCTTCGGCACCCAGACATTTTTATCGTCCCACTCTCACATCCGTACATGACTACTAGAAAAACCATAGCTTTGACTATACTATAGTACTTCTAGTAGAACTATCACACGTGTAATTTAAAATTTTCCAGAAGCCACAGTAAAAAAGTAAAAAGTAAACAGGTGAAATTTATATTAATATTGCATTTTATTTGACTCAAGAATACAAACTATCTCAATATCTAGTCAACTTAACAGCTTATTAATGATGTAACTTACATTACTTATTTGAATTAAATTTTCAAAACCCAGTGTGTATTTTACACTTATAGTATATCTCTGTTTAAATTAGCCACAATTTCAAGTGCTGGATAGCCTACAAAGACTGCTAGCTGCCATGCCAAACAGAGCATGCATGATTTACCATGGTTTACCCAAACATGTCAGCACAGAATAGAACTGAAATTGTTGCAGGAAGGGGGACCCCTTCCAGGGCCGGAAACTGGGCTCTTGTCTAACACTCGGAAATGAATTGTTCAAGAAGACATATGTGCTGGCAAAGCAAGAGATTTTATTGGGAAAGGGCACCTGGGCGGAGAGCAATAGGGTAAGAGGGAGACCTGCTCTGCCGTGTGGCTCCCAGTCTCAGGTTTTATGGTGATGGCATGCACACCTTATTTAGTCAAGGTGGATGCCAGTGAGAAGGATTCTGGGAGGTGGTCTGACAATGTGGTGTCTCCATTTGACCTTTCTCAAACTCTTCCTGTTGGTGGTGGCTTATTAGTTTCATATTCCTTACCAGGACCTCCCGTCATAAAACAACTCATGCAAATGGTTACTGTGGTGCCTGGCCAGGGTGGGCAGTTTCCGTCAGTGTGCTTCCCCTAACAAAATGGAAAAACATTTAGGAAAATGCTAAGCCATATGGAGTGAGTTGGATACTAATAGAATCAAATGATTTATCCAGAAGTAGAGCTAACCCCAAATGGTGTTTGTATTGGGAATAAGGATCAAGATTCTAAAGATGATGGTGTGTATTGTCAATAGATTATCTTCTTGGCAAGTAATTTATCATTTTTTAAAAAATTTTTGACTCTTGTAACCCATCCCTTTGTTCAAATGGTACCCATCTCACAATGACTGCACTCTGCCTTGACTGCCAACTGATGAATAATTAGGTATTCTTGTAATCAGGTTAAGTAACTGAACTCCACATTCTCTGGCTGTACTAACTAACAATGTTGAGTGCACCTTTATTGTTTAAGCAAATGATGTCTCACATGGAGTAGGTATTCAAAAAATTTCAGTTTCCCATCCCCCTTTTTAAAATGTTCTATAGGATTTATTTATTTATTTTGGCCAAGCCTTAGTTTCTTGAGAAGGGATCAGACTTGCATCCCCTACATTGGAAGTGCAGAGTCTTAATCACTCTGGCAAGTTCCCTCCTCCTTTCTAATGTTCCTAGTCAATTACCCAGTCCCAGCAAAAGTGTGCAACTCTTGGCAGTTGGACCATTTTCCATAAAATATGAACTATTAGAAGAGATAATTGCTTCTAGATGCCTTGTTCTATTCTCCGAAATACAGGGTTACATCTTCTTTTGCCTGTCTCATGGGATTATGCATCAGATGAAATAGGACAGATTATGAGAACTTTAAAAAATTAATTGTGCAAGAATTATTGAAAAAAGTTGTGTAATAATATTATTTAGTATTAGTAAATGTTACTTAGTAATAAAATAATATTATCCACTAGTTTTGTGGTGTCATGAAGTATTTTCTCAAGAAAATCTATTTCTATTTAAAATTTATTTTTACTTAAACTCAAAATTAAAAGGTTATTATAATTAGTTAAGGTAATTATTAACTGTCCCTAAATAAGCAATACAAGTTCTAGTCACTGGCATTTTATTTAAAAAATATTAATTCAAAATTTGAATGTTTTCAGTGGAGGGAAATATTTGCATGAGTTTGTATTATGTTTTGATTTATGGAGGGAAATGAGAGTTTAAAAAAGACAAAAAACAGAAGGAGTTTCATTGATAACTCACTGCAAAAACTGAATAAGGTCATAGCAAAAACTACAGTAGTTTGCACTGAACAGAGTTTCTTCATAATTGCAGACCTCATTATCCGAAGCCACACTGACATTGATGTGTGGGGAGAAAGGAGACAGATTAAAGAATCATTTAGCTTTGCTAACAGAATGGTGATACAATAGGCCTGGTATCCACCAACCTGGGAAGGAAAATGAAAGACCATGACCCCTCAATGCCATTTGACCTGTTAGAGTACAAATGTATCAGATATCTTGTCTAGGATTAGGATTCCTCTTTTATTGCTCTGTCAGTATAATGGGAAAACTCGGATTTTTCCTTCCTGAGTAGAGGAAAACCCCATTATTCCTGTCTGTTTCTTTCTTGTGAGTCTCTTACCTTTATACAGAACACCTCACTTCTTGTCACTTCTATTCATCAAATATATGGAGATTTTTCATCACACCAAGCAGTTCTCTGTGACATCAGCTGTGTGTTTTACAATTTAACTCAGTGCTGACTCCTAGTACCAGGAGATAGTGTCAGCTCTTACAGGTTAAACGTTCAGTCCTCCAAGACTGCCCTCCACCCCCAATGCATGCTTCAGATGTCAGGTAGAAGAACAGGTTGTAACCTGTGGAGTGCACCAATTAAATTGGAATCTCTGGGCAAAAAGCACTCAGAAACAGAAGTCTATCTTACACGTCCTAAATGACGCAGCCATACAGCTGGGCTTGAGACTGCCTGGTGATGATGCAGCTGTGAATGGGTTCCTTCTAGGAGCTGCTGAGTCAGAAGACTCACCACCTGCTGACTTCTTAGATATCCCAGGAAAATTGTATGTGTGTGCTGTAGTTAAAACAGGAGTGAAACTGATATAAAATGGAGTGTTCTCCATTTTTCTCGCAGCCTTCATTTAACTTTAGATATTTTCTTTTAGATAAGTGGGCGTTCATGACAGTTTGCAAATATCTTTTCTATTTACTACTTAAGGCAATGTAACAGTTTCTGGATAAAGCATTTTGTGAGTTAGTTGTTTGAAATTCCACTAACAGAAATATCTGTCTGTTGGATTATGTTTGTGCTGTGTGCTCAGTCATGTCTGACTCTTTGTGACCCCATGGACTGTAGCCCTGCAGGCTTCTTTGTCCATGGGAATTTTCAGGCAAGAGGACTTAGTGGGATGCCATTTCCTCCTCAAGGAGATCTTCCCAACTCAGAGGTCAAACCCATGGCTCTTAACATCTGCATTGGCAGGCAGATTTTTTACTAGTGTGCTGACTGGGAAGCCCCTACAGGATTCCACTTCTGTTTATTTTTTCATTACTAATGTTGGATTCCTTATATTTTTATATTTACTTTATATCTTAGTTATCAGCTAATAGGAAGAAAGATGCTTCAGTTCAGTTCAGTTCAGTTCTGTCGCTCAGTCGTGTCTGACTCTTTGCAACCCCATGAATCACAGCACATCAGGTCTCCCTGTCCATCACCAACTCCCGGAGTTCACTCAGACTCACACCCATCGAGTCAGTGATGCCATCCAGCCATCTCATCCTCGGTCGTCCCCTTCTCCTCCTGCCCCCAATCCCTCCCAGCATCAGAGTCTTTTCCAATGAGTCAACTCTTTGCATGAGGTGGCCAAAGTACTGGAGTTTCAGCTTCAGCATCATTCCTTCCAAAGAAATCCCATGGCTGATCTCCTTCAGAATGGACTGGTTGGATCTCCTTGCAGTCCAAGGGACTCTCAAGAGTCTTCTCCAACACCACAGTTCAAAAGCATCAATTCTTCGGCACTCAGCCTTCTTCACAGTCCAACTCTCACATCCATACATGACTACTGGAAAAACCCTAGCCTTGATTAGATGGACCTTAGCTGGCAAAGTAATGTCTCTGCTTTTGAATATGCTATCTAGGTTTGTCATAACTTTTCTTCCAAGGAGTAAACGTCTTTTAATTTCATGGCTGCAATTACCATCTGCAGTGATTTTGGAGCCCCCCAAAATAAAGTCTGACACTGTTTCCACTGTTTCCCCAGATATTTCCCAAGCTTATGTTTCATAATAATGATGATGATGATGATCACAATTACTATATATTGAGTACATAAAGACATCATAGCCATCAACTGTGCATGATTGATCACATTCAATCTTTGCAATAATTTTGAGAGGTAGATAGTGTATCTCTGGTTTAAATGATACTCCAGTTGTCATCCTACCTGGCAATCTTCAGCTAAACTGTGAAAAATGACAAAAGGCAATCTATCACATGACATGGTAGTGATGGGTTCCAGGGCAAAGAGGAGGGTGGAGAGATGGATTAATGCAAGGCATTCTAGTACCACCAATTCTAGCCCACTCAGGGCCAAGCTCCATGAGAAACAAACTTCACAAAATTAGAAACCATTCCCCAGCAAATATTATTTAGAAGTAGTCTAATGAGCCCAGTTTCCTTCATTCTTCCAGCAGTGATTTCCACCCTTCCTAGTGTAACAAACCTGACAAAAAATTTTAATTTGGTGTCCATAAGAAAACTGAAACTTAACTGACTGAATCTATTGGATTGGCAAAAAGAGTTCATTTCCACCACAATGGATGGAAAAATCTGAATGAACTTTTTGGCCACCCCAATAATCTTCACCACGTGTGGAAAAGTTTTCTTTTCTTTTGATTTGTATTAAAGTATAGCTGACTTCCAATGTTGTGTTTATTTCAGCTGTGCAGAGTGAATCAGTTATAATTATACACACATCCACTCTCTTTGGACTAATTTTCTTGGAGAGTTCTTGACAGTCTGGTGCCTTGGATGGTTCCTGTTGGAAAATGCAGCCTCATTTTTAATGTCTGAGAACTGAATAACAGCCATGACCGTCTCATTTTCTGTTTACGCATCTTTTCTAGAGGCTGAATTCTGCCTCAGGGCTCCTTTGTCCCATCCTTGCGTGCATGCTTAGTGACTTCAGTTGTATCCAACTCCTTGTGACCCCATGTACTGTAGCCTTTTTATACTGCTCATGGAGTTCTCAAGGAAAGAATACTGAAGTGGTCTGCCAGTCACTCTCAAGACTGTAGCCTGCTAGGCTTCTCTGTGCATGGGACTTTCCTGGGAAGAATATTGGATTGGGTTGCCATTTCCTCTTCCAGAGAATCTTCCCAATCCAGGGATCGAACCCACATCTCTTGTGTCTCCTGCATGAGCAGGCAGATTCTTTACTGCTGAGCTACCTGGGAAGCCCTGTCCTATCTTTTAAAATTATTTTTATTTTTAAAAATTGTATTGTTTGTCCAGTGTGTGTGTGTGTGTGTGTATGTGTGTGTACGTGTGTGCCTAGACACATTTTCTTTATCCATTCATCTGCTGACAGTTACTTAGGTTGCTTTCATATCTTGCCTTGTTTCACTATAAATGAGCTTATCTTACCTGGTGAGAATGACTCCTGCCTCAATAGTTGGATGTGTACAATCTGTTTGGTTGATCTACCTTGCCCATTGAGGGTTTTTTTTTTTTTTTTTAATTGGGATATAGTTGCTTTACAATGTCGTGTTAGTTTCTGGTGTACAAAGAATTGAATCATCTATCAGTTCAGTTCAGTTGCTCAGTCATGTCCGACTCTTTGCAACCCCATGAATTGCAGCATGACAGGCCTCCCTGTCCATCACCAACTCCCAGAGTTCACTCAAACTCGTGTCTATTGAGTCGATGATGCCATTCAGCCATCTCAGTCTTTGTCATCCCCTTCTCCTCCTGCCCCCAAATCCCTCCCAGCATCACAGTCTTTTCCAATGAGTCAATTCTTCGCATGAGGTAGCCAAAGTACTGGAGTTTCAGCTTTAGCATCATTCTTTCCAAAGAACATCCAAGACTGATCTCCTTTTGGATGGACTGGCTGGATTTCCTTGCAGTCCAAGGGACTCTCAGGAGTCTTCTCCAACACCACAGTTCAAAAGCATCAATTCTTCGGCGCTCAGCTTTCTTCATAGTCCAACTCTCACATCCATACTTGACCACTGGAAAAACCATAGGCTTGATTAGACGGACTTTAGTTGGCAAAGTAATGTCTTTGCTTTTGAATATGCTATCTAGGTTGGTCATAACTTTCCTTCCAAGGAGTAAGCATCTTTTAATTTTATGGCTGCAGTCACCATCTGCAGTGATTTTGGAGCCCAGAAAAATAAAGTCTGACACTATTTCCACTGTTTCCCCGTCTATTTCCCACGAAGTGATGGGACCAGATGCCACGATCTTTGTTTTCTGAATGTTGAGCTTTAAGCCAACGTTTTCACTCTCCTCTTTCACTTTCATCAAGAGGCTTTTTAGTTCCTCTTCCCTTTCTGCCATAAGGGTGGTGTCACCTACATATCTGAGATTATTGACATTTCTCCCAGCAATCTTGATTCCAGCTTGTGCTTCTTAGCAGCTGATGAAACCAAAATGTATCTTCTCCTTAGACCTACCTCCCAGTCCCCCATTGTACCCCTCTAGAGGTCATCACAGAGCACTAAGCTGAGTTCCCTGTGCTATACAGCAGCTTCCCACTGGCTTTTTCTTTTTTTCCTTGATCATTAGGCTTTATTTGCTAACATTGATGGAGCTACTGATTAAGAATGCTAGGAACAGGATTTGGAGAAGGAAAATTAGAATGTTATTTCCTTAGAATATACTTTTAAAATTTTAATTAGAGTGCTTTACAATATTGTGATGAATTTTGTCATACATCAACATGAATTGGCCATATGCATACATGTGTCCCCACCCCCACCCCCCTGAACTCCCTTTCCACCTTCCTCCCCACCCTATCCCTCCTGGTTGTCACAGAACACCAGCTTTGGGCATTCTGAGTCATAAAAACTCCTACTGGTTATCTGTTTTACATAAGGTAATGTGTGTGTTTCAATGCTAATCTCTCAAATCATCCCACTCTCTCCTCTCACTGAGTCCAAAAGTCTATTCTTTATGTCTGTGCCTCCTTTGTTCCCTGCGAAGTAAGTCAGAAAGAGAAAGACAATTATTGTTTATTAGTGCATGTATATGGATTCTAGAAAGATGGTACAGATGATCTCACTAGCTGTTTTACACTTGGTAGTGTGTACATGTTTATCCCAATCTCCCACTTCTGCTTACGTGATTTTTCCTTTTCCTTACTCTCTCGGTTATTTGTAAGTGTGCTGCTTTTCCCTTTAGGATGGAAATGCATGGTCAGTTTTCCCAATTTCTTACCTTTTCTACAAGGACATCCTCTGCTTTCCTCTGAAATAAAGTGCTCCACATGGTATGTGTCCAGGAGAGAATTGCCTCTGACACTTGTGTTTATTTGACTTGAATTTCTTATCAGTGTTTCTGCAAAGAGGCTGCTTTGATTCTCACGCCACTGGGATTTCTAAAGGCCTGCCCTGTTTTTCCCTCCCTGATGTAGACAAATGTGTCTTGTCTCCTTCAGAACTTTGGTGACATACACGTTAGAGAAACTTCAAAATACATATAATTGGTCATTGAAGATTTTCTATCTTGAAAAGGAAAAATCTCAGCCACAGCTCAGGATTACCTATATCTCGTTATGAAGGCAGAAGAACATAACATTTTTGAAGGCCGAGAAGGTTTCATTCTATCTGGTCGTGTCACAGTGAAAGGACTATATGGGGTTGACATTAGGAACCTTGGCCAAAAGTATTAAGCTGTTGTTTAGTCGCTAAGTCATATCCGACTGTTTTCTGACCCCACGGGCTGCAGCCTGCCAGACTCCCCTGTCCGTGGGATTTTCTAGGCAAGAATACTGGAGTGGATTGCCATTTCCTCTTCCAGGGGATCTTACTGACCCATGGATTGAACCCACAGCTCCTGCATTGGCAGGCGTGTTCTTTACCAGCCAAGCGATCAGGGAAGCCCATTAAGCTGTTAATCCCTCTGAATCATTGTCAGTCCGTCTCCAGAATGCCAAAGGTTTGCAGTACACTGATGAGCCTACTCTGTTATTTCTCTGTCTTATCTCACCAGGAGCTTCTCGCCCAGGTGTTCAAAAATGTCAATATTTGAAATTTCAACAGTGATCTCAACTCTGTAGAGACAACACTTGGCTGGGGAATTGATCGGAAGCTTTGAACAAGAAGGTCAGGTTGCAGAGGGATAAAACTCCCCAACAGGGACAGTCAGGAGAAAAAGAATGCTTTGAAGAGTTTATTTTGAGTCATTGGCTGACTTTTATTCTCACGATTTGCAAAAGTTCAGTACAGGAAAGAACCTCTAGCTTGATAACCTGGGCTATCACCTCTCACAAACACATTTGTCCTTTCAGATGTTTGCTGAGCCCTGGCATGAAAACTAGTCCCCATGCTGTGATGGGCAAGACACATTCCAGCCACAAAGCATTTTTTTTCTAGATGGATTCTTGCAGAAAATTGACCTTGCCCTGAAAGCTTGGAGGTAGACACCCTTGGGAGTAAGTGACAAAAAGGAATTAAGTAGAAGGTTCTTTCAATTACTTAAGATCAGTCAGGGTATACTTTTTAAAATTTCTCTTTTTCATCCTTAGTAGTTAAAAGTAAGAGTCCTAATCTTTCTTTCAAAAAATTTCTGGCCAGCTCAATGATCCTTGTTAATTATCTCTCTGCTAAGTACTTTCATTTGTCTCTAGGTTTTTGAGCAAAACAAATCTGTTCTGTCTCAGAAGCTGGAGTGATTTTAATCAGGGCCTGCTGTAACAGATACCCTATGTTTATGAACAAAAATGATAGAAGGAATTCCATTTATTCACTTATGGATCTTGCAGGAGAAATTTGACTTTTTCATGCTTTAACAGTAAAAAAAAAAAAAAAAAGTTAATTTAATTTCTTACAAAAAGAAGAAAAAAAAAAAAGAAAGAAAGAACACAAACATCTCTTGGAGCTACCAGACAAAGGGGAAATTTCTTCCCATTCTTCTTTTTTTCTCTTGCCTTCTAAGCAAACCTTTGTTCTCAGTATGGGGAATAGATGTTTCTTTCATAACAGCAGAACTGTACTGTTTCAATTGCCTTAGTAAAATTAACAACACAGAAAAGAAAATGTTGGCTCAGAAATTTAGTATAAACTAATAGAAAAGTAAGTATTTATGGAGTGCATTAAATAAGCTAAACCTAGTACTCAGTTCTTGATCTACAGCAGGTTTTCAGTTCTCTTGCGTGAGTGCACGTGTGTGTGCTCAGTCGTGCCTAACTCTTTGTGACCTCATGGTCTGTAGCCTGCCAGTCTCCTCCATCCATGGGATTTTTGAGACAAGAATACTTGAATGGATTGCCATTTCCTCCTTCAGGGATCTTCCCAACACAGAGGCCATGCCCAGTTCTCTTGCATCTCCTGCATTCGCAGGCCGATTCTTTACCACTGAGCCCATCTAGGAAGCCTCAGTTCCCTTAACATTCTCTAAATTATTATCCATTTTACAGGTAAGAAACTAAATGTTCATGAACATTAGGTAACTTATTCAAGGTCATGTAGGTAATAAATGGCAGATCCTGGATTTAAATTTGGGATTGTCTGATTTTGGAATTCTATTTCATATCCATTACACAATACTTCCCTTCAGTATGAAGTTACTTTATAAAACTTGTGGAAAAAATACATTTTATTCTATTAAGTTTCAGGTAATCACTGACTCTTGCATGTATGCTCAGCCGTTGAGTTGTGTCCGACTCTTTGTGAACCCATAGACTGTAGCCCTCCAGGTTCCTCTGTCCACGGAATTCTCCAGACAAGAATACTGGAATGGGTTGCCATTTCTTTCTCCAGAGGATATTCCCAATGCAAGGACTGAACTTGAATCTCTCTCATCTGCTTTGGCAGGCGGATTGTTTACCACTGAGACACCAGTGAAGCCCA
The DNA here is from genome assembly GCA_006410615.1 of Neotragus moschatus. Taxonomy (NCBI): domain Eukaryota; kingdom Metazoa; phylum Chordata; class Mammalia; order Artiodactyla; family Bovidae; genus Neotragus; species Neotragus moschatus. The sequence continues at coordinate 1,247,131 of SJYA01001351.1, read as the reverse complement.
CGCTTTCCGTTACAGCAAAATTAAAGCCTCTGAATGCCAAATGTGGTACCCTTAGTCAGGGAAATAATATCTAGACATGGAGTATTTTATCTAAAGGATGACTCTTAGTAGGTAGGTATCATTGGAGAATAAATATACTGCAGAAATTTTAAATGGGATCAACAAGATTTAGTCTCTCTTTCCTTTAGAAAGGTTTTAAATAATGTGCTGTGAATTCATTTGTTTGAGAACCACACAAGTAGACCAGAGGAATTGGATAAAACCACTGACCTTTGGGAGAGAGTGATAAATCAGGAACTTGTGATTAACACATGCACATTACTACATATAAGGTAGATGATCAGCAAGGACCTACTTATTATACAGCACAGGGAATTTTATCAATATTCTGTGATAACCTATATGAGAAAAAAATCTGAAAAAGAATGAATCTGTTTATAACTGAATCACTTTGCTGTATACTTGAAACTAATAGAACATTGCCAATCAACTATAATCCAATAAAAATTTTAAAAATACTGTTTTTTTTTTCATATAAATCACCCAATTTAGTGAGCAGAGGGAAAAAATAGAAACAGTAAGAGACTTCACTTTCTTGGACTCCAAAATAACTACAGATAGTGATTGTAGCCATGAAATTAAAAAACACTTGCTCTTTGGAAAAAAAGCTATGGCAAACCTAGACAGTTTGTTAAAAAGCAGAGATATCACTTTGCTGACAAATGTCCATATAGTCAAACCTATGATTTTTCCAGTAGTCATGTATAGAAGTGAGTGCTGGATAATAAAAATGGCTGAGCACCGAAGAATTGATGCCTTCAAAATATGGTGCTGGAGAAGACCCTTGAGAGTCCTTTCAACAGAAGATCAAACTTGTCAATCCCAAAGGAAATCAACCTGGAATATTCATTGGAAGTCTGATGCTGAAGCTGAAGTTGCAATACTCTGGCCACCTGTTGGTAAGAACTGACTTACTAGAAAAGACCCTGATGCTGGGAAAGATTGAGAGCAGGAGGAGAAGGGGAAACAGAGGATGAAATGGTTGAATGGCATCACTGACTCAATGGACATGCTGCAGCTGCAGCTTCAGCTGCTGCCAAGACACTTCAGTTGTGTCTGACTCTGTGTGACCCCATAGACAGCAGCCCACCAGGCTCCCCCACCCCTGGGATTCTCCAGGCAAGAACACTGGAGTGGGTTGCCACTTCCTTCTCCAATGCATGAAAGTGAAAAGTGAAAGTGAAGTCACTCAGTCATGTCCGACTGTTCACGACCCCATAGACTGCAGCCTACCAGGCTCCTCCACCCATGGGATTTTCCAGGCAAGAGTACTGGAGTGGGTTGCCATTGCCTTCTCTGCAACAGACATGAGTTTATGCTAATTCCGGGACACAGTGAAGGACAGAGCAGCCTAGTGTGCTTCCGTCCATGGGGGTCGTAAAAAAGTCAGACATGACTGAGCAACTGAACAACAAAAGTGAGCAGGAGGCTAGAGTTCAAGGAAGTTTGGTGACGTCAAATCGTCATACTTGGCACTGGCCCAGGTATCTTCTGCGTACACAGGGTTGATAAGCATTGGCTTTGGAACAAAACTGACTTGAGATTGAGCTTGAGTTCCAACACTACCCAGTTGTATGGTTTGTGGGGAGTTTTTGCGTGTCTCAGGGACTGTGTCCTTATTCATAAAGAAGGAGTAACAATGGTACTAGTCACCAGTCATATGCTGGTGAATGTGTAACATCCAGTTTTCTGGAAGAAAAACAAAACCCCCAAAACTGAATTGTTGTATTTGCTGATTGCTCTTAAATAGGTAATCTCACCATGGCTAATTTCAAGGTACTACGTGATGTCACTGAACATAGACTAGGGAAAAGATGCAAACAGTAAAGAGATGCTCTCACCAACTTGTACAAGCTGGCTTCAGCACATCACTGTTTATCACAGAAGGCACTGGGAGGCTTTGACAGCTACTGCTCTTAGTGTGCTTAGCACAGGGTCTGGCAAGTAGCAGATGCTCAGTAATGTTCACAGGTGTTTCCTGGTATTCCTGACTCCTAGTGGAGTACTTCTTTCACTGTATCAGGCTGCTTTTTATAATGCTGCACACAAGCTTATGAATCATATCTGCAGTGGGACTGGGACTAGACTGATTAATGCAAGTGCACCGTTGCTTGTCCCTTGATGCTGCCAGCACCCACTTAATGCATTCCTGTTGTTTTGGAATCACAGTTGAAATCATTTATCAAACTGAGTCTGCCTGAGGGCTTTCTTCCCACTTGAATGGCATCACTCCATTCTTTATGTCCTATTCTACAAGGTCAGCCTACCTGCTTCTTGGAGAATTTTAATGGTTTTTGACAAGGAGCATCTGTTCTTCCTTCCAAGAGTCCTCCAGATATCTGTAGTCATTGCCTCCGATGGCTTGGAGGATAGCCTGAGCATGCGTGTGAGGTTTTGGCAGCCTGTGCGTGCATGTATACATGCTCATTCGCTCAGCTGTGTCTAGCTCTTTGAGACCCCATGGACAGTAGCCCATCAAATATCCTTTCTGTCCATGGGATTATCCCAGCAAGAATACTGGAGTGGGTTGCCATTTCCTCCTCCAGGGGATCTTTCTGACCCAGGGATAGAAACTGAGTCTCCTGCGTCTCCTGCATTGCAGGTGAATTCTGCACTTGCAATCAAATGGCAGTTCTCTCCTAGCTAAGCACCTGTCTCATCTAATGTATCTCAGATTATGAAACAGAATAGTTTCCAAAAATCCACTCCAGTTGAGACAGTCTGTGACTCTCTGGTTCCTCATTCTCTAAATTCTTTTATAGTACCACAAATTAAATGTATTTAAGTCTTAGAGAAGAAATTCAGAGCAAAATGAATTTGTCTGTCTGCTTCTATTTGTCTACTTTCCCCCTATGTCCTTTTAGAATATCCGTTCTTTTCACATAAGGTGCTTAAAGACTTCATGCTGATTTTTCTTTCTAACTCCTGTTGGGTGTTCTTCTCATTATTTCCAAGCTTCTAGCTGTTAAGTGGAAGGATGGTTCTTATTTATTTATTTACTGTCTTAAAAAATTGTATTATTGGAGTATAATTGTTTTACGATGTATTAGTTTCTGCTGTATAATGAAGTGAGTCAGCTATATGTATACACATACCCCCTGCCTCACATCGCCCCCCACCCCATCTCACCCCCTTTGGTCATGCCAGAGCACTGAGCTGAACCCCCTCTGCTATACAGCCGCTTCCCACTAGCTATCTGTTATACACATGATAGTGTATATATGTCAGTGCTACCCTCTCAATTCATCCCTCCCTCTCCCTCCACTGTGTTCACATGTCCTTTCTCTACATCTGTGTCCTTATTCCTGCCCTGCAAATAGGTTCATCTGAGGCATTTTTTTAGAGTCCATATATATGTGTTCATATATGATATTTGTTTTTCTCTTTCTGACTTACTTCACTCCCTGAGACTCTATGTCCATCCACATCACTACACATGACCCAATTTCATACAAAAGGATAATAAAATGATTTCTGATGATGTTTTTAGCTTACAATATGTAATTCCTCCTAGACTGTGTAATTTAGATTATTGGAATGTTAATTTACGTTTCTCCAAAGGGTCTAAAATAATAATGCCAACAGACAGCTACAAACAGGGATATACAGGATGGTACTGGGGTGTGCTATGGTAAAGGACAGGGATTTGGGGGTACAAGTATCCCTAAAATAGTGCAAGATAGGCATGACTGCTGATGGTGACTGTAGCCATGAATTTAAAATCACTTGCTCCTTGGAAGGAAAGCTATGACAAACATAAACAATTATGAAATAAAGACATCACTTTGCAGACAAATGTCCATATAGTCAAAGATATTTCCCTGTAGTCAGGTACAGATGTGACAGATGGACCATAACGAAGGCTGAGTGCCAAAAATTGATGCTTTTGAATTGTGGTGCTGGAGAAGACTCTTTGAGAGTCCCATGGACAACAAGGAGGTCAAACCAGTCAATCCTAAAGGAAATCAACCCTGAATATTTATTGGAAGGATTGATGCTAAAGCGCCAATACTTTGGGCACCTGATACAAAGAGTCAACTCACTGGCAAAGACCCCGATGCTAGGAAAGATTGGAGGAAAAAGGAGAAGAGGGCAGCAGAGGACAAGAAGGTTAGATGGCATCATTGACTCAATGGACATGAGTTTGAGCAAATTTGGGGAGACAGTGAAGGACAGGGAAGCCTGGTGTGCTGCAGTGCATAGGGTCACAAAGATTCAGACATAAGTTAATGACTGAACAACAATAACAACTGACATGATATTGCAGTGTGACAAAAATGAAAATTTTTTTTCTAACTCAAGTGGTGTTAACAAAACAACCTAGGCAATGATTTTCTAAAAATCTCTGTTAAATTTTCACATCTAAAATGATCAGATCTTTAGCTTCCTTAATATGCAGGGCTTAATGAGCTATGGCTCATTAGAATCATATATAGAGAGAAGAGGATTGTGTTTTGTTGGAAAAATTTCCTGGACTCTGAGACTAGTATGATTCTGTATCATTTTTCTGGGCAAAACAGCTACTAGAACAGACCACCATATGCCAAGTGGGTAGTAATTCCTACGAGTTTGGAAGAGTCAGTTGACAGAGGTATTCCATGTATGAATTTTATCTTTTATGGAGTTTTACATTCTTCCCAATAAATGGAATTTTGGATATTTCATAAATACCCGTTAATGTCACTGATTTCCTTGGGTGCTCTGTGTAACTGAAAAAGTGAAGTGGAAGTGTTAGTCACTCCTTAGCGTCTGACTCTTTGCAACTTCATGGACTGTAGCCTGCCAGGCGCCTCTGTTCATGGGATTCTCCAGGTAAAAAAACTGGAGTGGGTAGCCATTCTCTTCTCCAGGGGATCTTCCTGACCCAGGGATCCAACCTTGGTCTCTGTACTGCAGGCAAATTCTTTATCATCTGAGCCACCAGGGAAGCTGCTCTGTGCCAGTAGGTTCACATATTTTATTGGGACTACTTGGATTTTAGACATTTGGTACCTTACTTTGTTCCCTCAGTGTCTCTTATTTGACTCAAGATGGATAAGGCATTTGCATCTGCACACTTAGTGGAGGTTCTGCTGAATCTGTTTTATTGGAGCTATTTATGATTGTTGATTTCTCACTTGAACATTTTCATTTGCTGAACTAATCTGTCAACCAAGTGTATTGATTGAGCACCCCTGTTTACAAGGCAGCAGGCTGGGGTTGGTTCCAAAAACAATAATGCATTATATATCTATCAAAGGCTTTTCTGGCAAAAGAAAGCTCCATGAACACAATCTTATTTTATTTTCTCTGAGAGAGATTAATGGAAAATAGATTCAATTCCATCTTTGCATCTATTCACACAAGCCCCCCCCAAAGTTTTTTTACCTGCTCAAGGTCATGCAGAGAGTGAGAATGAAAAACTGACAAATCAGAATCAGAGAGTTAAGTGGAGATAGGATTTTTAAGTTGTGGGCTCATGTAGGACCCAGGATTTCCGTTATGCATATTTTGGAAAGCTTGTTTCAGCAAAAACAATTTGTGCAGGGGGTAATCTGATTATTGACACTATCCATCTTCACAACGCAAGGTCAGCATTGACTTTCACTTTGGCATTCTCAACAGCTGGGCAAGGTAAGCATAATCACAGGCAAATTTCAACTATTTGGCTTGTTCAGTTTGTGCTTACCCACATGAGTTCTTCAAATACAAAAATAAGCTGCTCAGGCATATCCTAATTTTCACTTCTCAGAGCTGAGATCTTTTGATTAGGACTTATCAAGAATAAGACTTTGACCTTCAGTCCATTGTGGGGCAGGGAGAAATGTGTGTTTGCCTGTATTTTTTAAATGCTGAAGTAGAGATTGAGTTGACAGAAACCATTGACCTTGAGAACGTATTGAGATCTTCGTTTTCTTGTTTTATCCTAAATAGAAGTTAAAAAACCTCAAACAACCAAAATCTAAGAAGTCACCCAAAACCAAACAAAACCAAAACATTGGAGTCATAACTCATAAGCACTAGTTTAACTACCTAGTTTGAAATACAATAATTGCTAGTTGTCATAATTATGTGGGAGCACCATGTGTGGTGAGGTGAGGAGAAGTGATATTCTTAGCCATCTCATTATTGGTCATGTTTCCATCTCTACACATGACTGGTGGTCTTTTATTGGATGCATGCATTGTGAATTTTTCTTTATTGAGTGTCAAACATTTTTGTATTGCTCTAAATACACTTTACCTTAATTTTAACATGCAGTTAAGAAACTTGGGAACAGCTTAATCCTTTGGAATTCTTATTAAGTCAAGGCTCGCTCTGCTTGCCACACAACAGACCAATAAATTGGAGATGAGGTGTTGAGGCAAGGAATACAACTTTATTCAGAAATGTCAGGCTTCCAAGAAGATGGCAGAGTAATGTCCCCAAATAACCATTTCACTGGGGTCTGAATGCCAACTTCTTTTTAGAACTCAAGCAGGTGAAAGTTAAGGAAATAAAGTAAAAAGGACATTAATCTTGCAAATATCTTTTGAAAATGGCCATCCTTGGCGGGCAAGGGGGGAGTGCTGTGTGCTAATTTCTTCCTTCCTGTGGCTATTCACAGGTGGACAGGGTCAGGATGTTTCACTGAACAGGGCCATTTTAGTTTAACATTCAAGCCAAGGGGCAGGGTTCCCCCAAGGCAGGCCATTATGTATAGATAGTATCCTTTCAGTGAACAAAAGCAATGAGAAGCAAGGGTTAAAGTAAAAGAAACAGATCCAACATGGAATCAGACTTTTTTCTTCCCTGTTAAAGAGTCTTGCTTTTAAGGTGGGGTCAGAGCAGTACCATTCCCTACTAATAAAGCAAAATGATTCTGAGTACTCTATGCAATATGCAATGCTCCATGAATGATAAGGTTTTCCAGTCTGTCCAGTGAGAGTAGAGACTATCCCCAGACTTGTATGGCTACTGGGTACTGCTTCTTCTAATCCTTCAAAAAGTTTTTTCTCCTGACCTTAGGTAATTTCCTCACTTGCAAACACTGTAGTGATGAATAATCCAGCAAGATGCTCTAGAGAACTCTGGGGTTCGCTCTGTGTACAGAACTTTGCACTCTCTACAGAGTCTTCTTGTGGGTATTATCTCCTGAAAGCTCTGGTTGCCTTGCTCTCCCAGACTCTTATTTCTCTCTGCTCAGCTCAGGGAGTCTGCAGGTCTCTGTCTGAATTCTTTCTCCCTGCCCTTTGGGACTCTTGAAGCAGTAAGCTGGGACAGCCATATGACTCATCTCATCTGTTCTCCATCTCCTAGAGGTCCCTATCCTTCTTTGTCTTTTATACAGTGTTTTGAAATTTATATTATGTATGTGTGTGTGTGTGTGTATATATATATATATCAATACTGAGAAGATGGCAAAATAATTCCTTCAATAACTAATTTGGCGTGTGTGTGTGTGTGTTTGTTTCAAGTGGCAGGGAAATCTGGTCCCTGTTATCACATCTGAGCCAGAGGAGAGGTTTGTGTTGATCATGAGTGGTAGAAACTGCAACCAATAAATAAAGAAAAGCACTTGTCAAAATCCAATAAAAAAGATATACAATGGAATATTACTCAGCCATAAAAAGAATGAGTTTGAGTTAGTTCTAGTGAGGTGTATGAACCTAGAGCCTATTATACAGTATGAAGTAGATCAGAGAGAAAAACAAATATAGTGTATTAAGGAAAATGTGTGCAATCTAGAGATATGATACTGACGAACCTATCTGCAGGGAAGGAATTGAGATGCAGTTGTAGAGAATGGACTTGTGGACACAGCTGGGGAGGGAGAGAGTGAGACAAATGGAGAAAGCATCAACATACATACATTACCAATATATACACTATCAGATGTAAGATGGATAGTTGGTGAGAAGTTACTGTGTAGCATAGGGAGCCCAGTCTGGTGCTCTGTGATGACTTGGAGGGATGGGATGGGGGAAGGAGAGGGAGGCTAGCGAAGGAGGGGACTTTTGTTGTTGTATGGCAGAAACCAATGCAGCATTGTACAAAATTATATGTATATGTGCATGCATGCTTGGTTGCTTCAGTTGTGTCCAACTCTTTGCAACGCTATGGACTGTAGCCTAGTAGGCTCCTCTGTCCATGGGATTCTCCAGGAAAGAATACTTGAGTGGATTGCCAAGCCCTCCTCCAGGGGATCTTCCTGACCCAAGAGTTGAACCTGCATGTCCTGTGTCTCCCGCATTGCAGATGGATTCTTTGTCACTGAGCCATTGGGGAACCCCATATGTACTTATATATAAAACTAATAGAGGCTGGGCCAGGGAGTATCATTTCATGATAACTAGCTCTTGGTAATAGCCAGGTCAGATCTGGGGATAGGCTGAGAAATAGGTGTCCAGATACCTGAGTGCTTACCAGAAGGGAAGTGTGTTTGTACATTTCTCCTATGGCCCATGACTTTTCTTTTCCTTAAAGTGACAGTGCTCTTGAGTTACCAATCAATATTTATAATCCACTTATTGGAATATTAATATGGTGCAGTCCTTTGCAAAAAAGCACCAATATTTACCACAAGAGATATCCATCATCACAAAAATATCTTTCCCAATTTAGAGGAATTACTTTTTTTAAAATCTGTTACAGAAATATAGCAGATTCCTATAGTGCATTTGTGCACTTAATACAGAAGACTGTCAAAGAGAAGCTTGTGAGTGGTTTTTATGAGTTTCCTTTACACTTTCAAAGATTTGATCTTTACTCATCCGTTGGGAAACTACTCAGTTTTGTTTTTTTTTCTTTCAATTCTGTTGGGTTTTGTTTTATAGCTTTTGATGCTTTTTTGTTTGGTATATACACATTGAAGACTGCTAAGTGAATTGACCCCCTTTTATTATTGTGTCATGATCCTCTGACTCTAATAATTTTCCTTGCTCTGAGGTCTACTTTATCTAATATGAGGATAACCTCTTCTCCTTTTCTTTAATGCTTGCATGCTATTTCTTTTCCTATATTTTTACTTCCAATCTATTATGTCATATTTGAAAAGTGAGTTTCTTTATGCCAACCAAATAATTCAGTCATTTTTTAAAAGTTCACTCTGGCAATTGAATCGGACACAACTGAAGTGCCTTAGTACGCATGACAATCTCTGATATGTTTAAGCCATTTACAGTTAAAGTTATGATATGTTAAGGCTTAAGTCTACCATTCTATTTTTGGTTTTCTGTTTGTTCCCTCTGTTTCTCATTTCTCTAATATCCTTTTCTTGCTCACCTTTTGGTTTCTTGAACTTTTGTTTAGAATCCACTTTGTCATGATTTTGAATATACCACTTTGCATAATTTTCTTAGTGATCACTCTAGATATTACAATATACACATATAACCTATCTCTGTCTACTGGTAATGAAGTTTTACCACTTCAAATGAAGTGTATAAATCTTATTTTCATTTAGGCCTCTTTACCCTCTCCACTTTAAAAATATAGCATTTTTAGTATTGGGTTGGCCAAAACTTCATTTGAATTTTTCTGTAAGATCTTATAGAAAAATCAAAATGAAGTTTTTCACCAGCCCTCTATTTTCTCTTCATACACTGAGTGTCACATTGGATAATATTATATTTTTCTTCAACTATCAAAGGTAGTTTTAAAACCTCGTGAACAGAAAGATAGCCTTTTTACTGAGTTGATTTTGACCCATTCTATTGATCTTTCTTCCTTTGCAGATTTCCACATCTCCTCTTTTATACTTTCTGTTTGGAGAACTTCCTATGATAATTCTTTTTTGTTTGTTCGTGACAAATTCTCCTAGCTTTCTTTCCTTTGAGATTGTCTCTATTTCCCCTTCACTGCTAAAGAATATTTTTGCTGGATATAGAATTCAAAGGTAGCATTTCTTTTTGTAAGCATTTTAAAAATATTGTTCTGCATCCCGTTGGTTTGATTGTTTCAGATGAGATACTTACTGCCATTCAAATCATGGTTCCCCTAGATGAGTCCTTTATTTCTAGCTGCTTTCATTAATGTTTTCTTTGCCTTCCACTTTTATAAGTTTAATTATGATGTGTTTTGATATAAATTTCTTTCAGTGAATACTGTTTGGCATTTCTTCAACTTCCCAACATAATCAACAAGTCTGAAATAATTATTCTTATTTTAGTTTCTTTATGGATTTATATGAGAATTTCTCTAGGATATATTCCCAAAACTGGGATGTCTGATTGTATGTATAGATAATAATGTAAAAACTCAATTTCACAAGGATTGACAGAGTACTTTCCCAAATGGCTATTATGGTTTATCCTCTCCTTTGCAGCCTAGAAGATTCCTGTCTAAACACTCTTTGTCAACATTTAGTATTATGTGGCCACCTCATGTGAAGAGTTGACTCATTGGAAAAGACTCTGATGCTGGGAGGGATTGGGGGCAGGAGGAAAAGGGGACGACAGAGAATGAGATGGCTGGATGGCATCACTGACTCAATGGATGTGAGTGTGAGTGAACTCTGGGAGTTGATGATGGACAGGGAGGCCTGACGTGCTGCAATTCATGGGGTCGAAGAGAGTCAGACATGACTGAACGACTGAACTGAACTGAACTGAACTATTATGTGATGGGCTTGAAGGCTTGTTTTATTTTGGATTTGTCTGACTGCTAGAGAATTTGGGGCTTCCCCTGGTGACTCAGATGATAAAGAATCCACCTGCAAAGCAGGAGACCCAGGTTCAAACTCTGGGTCAATAAAATCCCCTGGAGATGGGCAAGACAGCCCACTCCAGTATTCTTGCCTGGAGAATCCCATAGACAGAGGAGCCTGGTGGGCTATAGCCCATGGGGTTGCAAAGAGTTGGACATGATTGAGCGACTAACACTGTCACCTTTTCAAGAGAGAATTTGAACATTTCTTCCCATACTTGATGGATTAAAAAAATAATAATCAAAGGGAAGCAAACTCATACTGAGTTCCTATTGTGTGTGTGTTTTATGTGTTGAATGCTTCTTATCAACTCATGCTGAAGGCATTACTGTATTCTCATTTTCAAGATGAGAAAGCCAAGGTTTAGATGATTATGTCAATATTCTAAGTTCATTTTGGGATCCCTTTGTAATCCATAGCCTGTCTGACCCAAGCTCAAGATTAACACAGTTCATTACTCTGGGCATTAGAATGTTCATTGAAGAGGTTAAATGGAGTTTTTTTTTCCCTCTTGGCAGAAGCAAAGGAATTAAGTGGAGGAAATAAAGGCAACTGCATAGTTCTACAGTTTCCTCTAAGAAAAAAGAAATTGCCAACATGGCTTTAAGTAATGGGAAAGTAAATTTGGTTGGGCCAACATCTTACTTCAGGTTCTGAGTCATTAAAATTCATTCCCAAACACTTGCTGTACCTGCTGTATGCCCAGTATCCTGAAGAGACTATGAATGCTGGTGAAATAAATTAGATATGAACCTTGTCTCAAGGTGCTTTCTATTCAGCTGAGGATTAAGTGAAAATAGCCACAATTCTGAGTAGCAGGCAGGAAGGTGCAAGCACGGACTCAATCCTCCATAGGCACCTAGTGTCAGCTATCAAGGCTCAGTGCGTGCAAGACCAGGTAGAGGTCACCTTCAGTGATCTGTGTTGTTTTCAGTACCTTCTGATTAAAAGAAACTTTCTGATGTTGTAAGTAACATGCAAGACAGATGTTGGAGAGGGTGAACACTTTAAGATTTTTTTTTGATACAGATCATTTTTAAAGTCGTTATTAAATTTGTTACAATTTTGCCTGTGTTTTATATTTTGTTTTTTTTTTTGTTTTTTTTTTGGCTGTGAGGCATGTGGGATCTTAGCTCCCCTACCAGGGGTTGAACCTGCACACCCTACCTTGGAAGGTGATGTTTTAACTACTGGATCACCACATAAGTCCTTGAAACCTTTATTTTAATAAAAATTCTGGGATTCTCACAGACACCAAAAATAAACTAAAAAAACCCCTAAGATTGTGATGCATTTAAGGGTAGCTTCATTTTAAGGCAAAAATAATAATAATAATAATGTGACCCCACCCTCTCATCCCCTGAAATGTTTGGTGCCAGCATTCTGCCCTAAACCAGCTTGAGTGAATGTAACAATCTGAAACTGACACAGCCTCATGGAAAAAAGCCCATTTGTTTCCTCAATTTACCAGCCTACTTCCACCTACCAGTGCACACACATTCGGCTAAGGCTCCTCCCATGCAGACTGGTGCAGGAAAGGACTACCCCTGACAGTCCAGAAGGGGTAAATTATTGCAAACTGGCACCTATCAGATCAGTGAACCTCTCTGATGTTCAGCACCCCACATCCTTTGTCTCTCTTCTCCAGTGATCTTCAGAGATGTTAAGGCAGTTATCAGGAAGAAAAAACATAGTTTCAAAAACTCCCTGAGAAGTATGTACACTTTATTAGTAGCTTTCACTGAGAGAGTTTTCCCCAGTTTTGTATCAGTATGTACAAAATATCTGATACAACCTGGAGAAGTAGATATTATTCCTATTTTATAGATGAGAAAACCAAGGCTTAAAGAGGTGATTATTCATACTTGACTGAGTTCGCCAAGCAACTTAGCAGCACATCTAACCCATGAACTCAGGCTGCCTGTGTAAAGCCCATGTTTTAAACCCATCATTTTAATATAAAGAGGGAAACATTGGACCTTTGCAAAGCCCAGTTCATGAGGTATCTAAAGCTGGAAAAATAGAAAATCATGCAAGAAAAAAAATGTAGTAAAAATGGACCAGAAAGGACTTTCCTGGTGATTCAGTAGCTAAGACTCTGTTCTCCCAACCCAGGGGGGTCAGGTTCAATTCCTGATCATGGAACTAGATCCTTCATGCCATACTAAGTTCTTTCGTCACAGTAAAAAGATCCTGCACGCTACAGCTGAAGATCCTATAAGCCGCAACTAAGACCTGACACAGCCAAATAAATAAATAAATAAAATATTTTCCAAAATGAACCAGAAGGATGGAAACAAGGGGTATCACCAAGGAAAAAGTAGCCCCTCCCTCCTCCACTTTTTTTTTGAAGCCTGTAATAAATTGCTTGGGGTTGGTCCAGATGTCTTTTCTATTCCAAGGAGACCAAAGCAGGGGATTAGTTTTTAAAAAAGACTGTTAGATTAATGGATGAAATATACTGCAGTCTTAAATAGCTTTCATCATTTCATTATTTACAAATTCACCAAGGCCATGCATTGCCAGCTCCAGGACACAGGTCTCTTGGGTCAGCCCAGTAATGGCTTTGGGTGCCTCCAGACTAATCCATCTCAGGCACTGGATGACATTTATAGGAAAGTTAAAAAAAACCTTTGGCCTAGTTAAAGCAACTCATGAAGTAGAAAATATAAATATGATAGATTTACATATACAGTTACAAAGGAAAACAGGAGCATGTTAAAAATAAGATGCACAGATACCATTCTGGGTGAGACAGCTACAGGATGGGGCCGATAATGAGGAAATGAAAAAATTTCCCGGCACCACTGGCTAAGAATTTTAGAAGTAGAGGCCACCAGAGTTTTTGGAGAACAAATGATGCTTCTGAGTCCAAAGAAAATGAAAGTTTAAGGCTGTATTGTGGAGTAGGAAATGGCAACCCACTCCGGTATTCTTGCCTGGGAAATTCCATGGACAGAGGAGCCTGGCAGGTGGCAAAGAGTCAGCCACGACTGACTGACTGAGCACGCACGCAAGGGTATATTGTATGATTTAGTTGATCATGTCAGGGAAAGTTACAAATGGGAAGAAAAGAGCAAGACAGGTGAAGGGCAGAAGGGTCACAGGTATAGTCAGCAGAATGGTGAAATTCGTTGCAGCTTAAGCCTGTGTCTAAGATAGAAGGTTTTTGAACAAGTGAAATGTTTGCAGACCTCCATCTGTAGATAGCATAAAAGTTAATAAGTAGATGATGATGCAGTTTTTTGGAAGTGAACCGGTTTCTGTTTTAATCAGCTAAGTATCTCCTTTGGACAAGGGTGGAGACAAGAGGGAGCTAACTTTCTTTCCTGTGTCTAAACAGTTTCAAAGTATCCTCAAGGCACTTTTGCTTCTTCCCTTATTTTATTCTCTTCTTCCCCTTCCTTCCAGAACTCATTATTTTAACTTTAAAAGTATTCTCATTACATATATGTACCACATCTTCTCTTTCCATTCCTCTGCTGATGGACATCTTGGTTACTTCCCTGTCCTGTAGCTACTATAAACAGTTCTGCAATGAACACTGGGGGCACACGTGCTTTCTGAGTTATGGTTTTCTCAGGGTACATGCCCAGTAGAAGGATTGCTGGCTCATATGGTAGTTCTGTGCTTAGTTTTATAAGGAATCTCCAAACTGTGCTGTTCTGTTCTATGGCTGTACCAGTTTACATTCCCATCAACAGTGTGAGAGGGTTCCTTTTTCTTCATACTCTCTCCAGCATTTATTTTTTGTAGATTTTTTTGATGATGGGCATTCTGATTCATAAAAAAGAATGAAATCGAATCATTTGTAGTGATGTGGATGAACCTAGAGCCTGTAGTACAGTGTGAAGTAAGTCAGAAAGAGAAGAATAAACATTTTATATTGATGCATATATATGGAATCTAGAAAAATGCTACTGTTGAACCTATTTTACATCTGTGAAAGTCAAAGACTGCATTTGCTCATAATCTAAAAAAACAGAAACCAAACCAAAGCTGAACATTGAGACATGTATAAACTAGAAATGTTCAAGATACAGAAAAAGAATGTTTTGATTCAAGATCTTTAAAAATAGATAGTAAATGTTTAGGTGAAATAAGGAGCTACTTTGGATGCTGAAGAGTTTTCAGCTAATTTTTATGACTGCTGTAAAAATATACAAACACACACACATATGACTCTTCCACACTCTTTGGGGCCATAAAGCCATACTTTCTAATTAGATGTATAAGACTTGGCTTGCTCAGAATTGATTTTGGTTCTCAAGCAACTAATTTGCAGCAGCTGGGCGTTTTAGTGTCCTGTGCTGTTGTTAGAACTACTAGCCTAACTGCTCAGAACCAGGCCTTGGAGCATGTTCTCCATGCTTTGAGGGTTCTATATTGGATTGTTGGGCAATTGTTTCAGAGAAATAGAGGATGTTCAGAGGGATTCAAATCCAGTGTTTATTTAGCAATTATTTGATGAGTGTTTTAGAGGAGATAACTTTTTTAATGCTCACAAAAGTCATTGGCATTAGGTACCCTTGGAGACTCCATTTGATAGATTAGGAAACCAGAAGACGTTTTACAACTAGTTACACAGTTATACAGCTAGTTAGTAATGACAATAAGATGTGAACTCAGATAGTCTGGAGCAAGCCCACATACATAAGTACTGCCTCCTACATAAGTGCCTGCAACACACTTCTCCCCTGCCTCAAAGGAGAAAAATATTCCAGTAGGGGCATACCTTGTTTTATTAGACTTTGCTTTATAATGCTTCACAGATACTGCATTTTTCACAAATTGAAGGCTTGTGGCAACCTTGAATTGAGCAAGTCTTGTCAATATCATTTTTCCAACCACATTTGTTCACAGCATGTCTCTGTTTCACATTTTGGTAACTCTCGCTATATTTCAAACTTTTCCTTTATTATTATATTTGCTATGATGATCTGTAATCAGTGACCTTTGATGTTATCATTGCAAAAAAATTGCAGCTTGCTCAAGGTGCAGATGACGATTATAATTTTTTAACAATGAGATTTTTTTGCTTAAAGTTTCTATTTGTTTTTTAAATTACTTTTTTTATTGCAATATAGTTGTTTTACAATGTTGTATTAGTTTCTGCTGTACAGCAAATGAGTCAGCTATATGTATACATATATCCCCCTTTCATGGATTTCCTTCCCATTTAGGTCTCCACAAAGCACCAAGTAGAGTTCTCTATGCTGTGTAATAAGTTCTCATTAGTTATCTATTTTATACATAGCATCAATAGTGTGTATACATCAATCCCAATCTCCCAATTCATCCCACCCTCCCTTGCCTCTTGGTAGTCATTCGTTTGTTCACTACATTGATGTCTCTATGTCAGGTTTTGCAAATAAAATCATCTATACCATTTTTGTAGATTTCACATATATGCATAATTCTGATGTCACTCTGTATGACAGTCTCTAGGTCCATCCACTTCTCTGCAAATGGCAGAATTTCATTCCTTTTGGCAATGAAGTATAGTAAAATTAAATTATGTATCTATATTTAATATAATACTATGCACATTTTATTGATTAAATTATACTGTAAACATAGCTTTTACATGCATTGAGAAACCCCCCAAAATTCATGTCACTTGCTTTAGGGAGTATTTGCTTCATTGCAGTGGTTTGGACCTGAATCTGCAGTATCTCTGTGGTATACCTATACTTCATCAGCCCCTGGAAAAAGGTGTTTTCTTGTTTTGTAGGCATGGAAAATAATTATAAGTGTGAAATGAGAGTGACATTCAGTAACTTACAAATACTGTGCATGGGTTCATGCTTGTTGAGTCACTTTAGTCGTGTCCGACTCTGCAACCTTATGGACTTTAGCCCACCAGGCTCCTCTATCCATGGGATTCTCCAGGAAAGAACAGTGGAGTGGGTTGCCATGCCTGCCTCCAGGGGATCTTCCCAACCCAAGGACTGAACCCACGTCTCATGTTTCTTGCATTGGCAGGCAGGTTCTTTATCACTAGCACCACCTAGGAAGCCTTGTAAATACTGACAGGGCCCTGAATACATTGCTTCTTATTCATGCTTCTAAGCCTTTGCTCTCAACATTTCCCCAGTCCACAGTTCCTTCTTTCTGATTCCCTGGCTACAAAAACTTCCCGCGGTGGGTGGGGATTAAAGTCCACATACTCTATTCCAAACTAGTTTATGTGATTTTATGTTGTTCCTCCCAGTCATGGACATCCTTGACACTTTGAGTTTGTTTCATTTAGAGACAGATGGATAAAGTGAAAAGGGCATTGAAATTGAAATCAGAATAACTGTGTTTAAGATGCAACTCAAACATTATTTGCTGGGTGACCTTCAGCAGATCACATCTCTGAGACACCCCCTTTTTTCTTGCCAGTTTTAATAAGAAACAGATTTATCCATTTAGGAAATGAACTTTATCTAAGGATTAATCAAGATTAAAAATGTAAACGTTTGTAAATTGTAAATGTGCTCTACAATGTGTACTATGGTGTCATTCTAATCTCTTTTCCTCAGCTTCTGGAAATTCTAATTTTAACACATTTATATTTTCTTTAACACCAAGCTTCGTGTCTTGAATGTAAGGGGTGCTCAATGAACATTTGCTGATTTGATTTGCAGATGAAGATGATTTTGTCCCCAGCCCCACCCCACAGGGAGCTATTTTTAGTTTTTTATACACATCCAGTTTATCTGCATTGGTACATTGGCAGGTATTTTTTCTCAAGTTATGTGTTTCCATTCTTTACATTTTGCCTTTCTGTTTTGTGAATATATATTTTCAAATGACAGGTGTGTGTGTGGGAATTTCTACTTTTTGCAAACTTGAAGATGAGGGAGAATGAAAGAATAAGGCATAACATATAGAAGAAAAAGTTGGATTCATGTTTTGGTGAGACAGAAACTGCAAATGAGAAGAAAAATTAAGGCTGGACTTTGTGTTTGTAGAGGTGGATGAGATGATGTTGAAAAGCTACCAATATTTTTCATTTTTTTTGAGTGGAAATGTGCACAATACATTTCAATTCTTTGTGCTCAGGTGGGATGGAGATTTTAGGGGCCTCAGTAGGGAGTTAATTTAATCCGGCCTATAGGATGAAGCTAACATATGGCCAGTTCCTCCTCCATAGTCCAGGGCAGCTTCCCCTCCCTATTATGGGGAAAGACTTGATCTTTTCTGTGTGTGTTGCAAAACAAGGGAGGCAGTTGGTTATATTCCTAAATGCTGGTTGCACTTTGTGGGCTGCTTAGAAACGATTGCTAAGGTGTTCCCATCCTTTCAGTTCCCTGCTGCCACCTGGGTTCCTGAGGGACATCCCAGAGCTACCGAAGGATGGGCTGATGGGCGGGTGGCTAGATTGCTGCTCAGCCTCACCACCTGGCTCCATAACTGCTCCATCTGTCAGTTATTCTGGGCAGCTGAAGAGTCCAGCAGTTCGAAGCTCCACTCTGGGCTGCTTCTGAGCATTTCTTTATTCTTCCAAGACCCAATATTCTGGCCAGGGAGAGGGCATTGGAGCCAAGAACTTCTCATCCCAGCAGCCCAGGGTATGTAGAGTTGGCAGCCAACAGGCCCCATGCTGTTCTGCTCCTTAGGAATTTGCATAAAAATTGCTGTGCTTATTTCTGTTCATTTTATTATTTTCTCTTTTCATGATTTGTCTGTGAGAAGTTTGGGATGAATTACAAATTTACTTATCCAATAAAGCTTGGAGATAATGTAAGGTGGTACTTCAGTAATGGCACAGATAAGAAAGCTGAAGGTTTATTTAGTAAATCTGAAAAGAAGAAAATGCTGTCAGTGTTGGAGGAATGTTAGCCTAGCAGATCCAGGGAGGCCCCTTTCTGGGAAACCGAATTGACACTTAGGCAGATGTGTGTGCTGTCCATTTCCAAGCCCATTTTAACAGTCAGGTTTTAAGGATTCAGATTACTTATCTATGTGTAGCTGCACAATGCAGACAGAGGAGCAAATGAGGTTCCTTTATTGATTTTCTATTTGTACCTAACAAACTACCTCTCACTTGAGTGCTTAAACCACACACATTTATGCTCTCACAGTTTCTGTGGTTTAGGAATCCAGGCTTGGCTGAACTTGGTCCTCACCTCAAGGTCTCACCAGGCTACAATGAAATGTGTCAGCTGGACTGTGTTTCATCTGATGGCCCAACTGGGGAGGCCTCTACTTATAAGCTCATTCATGTTGTTGCAGAATTTATTTCTTTGTAAGACTCAGGGCTTCAATTTCTTTCTGGCTGGCAATCAGAGGCTCCTTTTAGCTCCCTGGGGCCCATATGGTTTACTGTCACTTGGTCTCTTTCACACATTCTCTGATAACATGGCTGCTTGTTTCTTCAAAGTCAGAGAAAAAGAGAGTGAGTGTA
Source organism: Neotragus moschatus (assembly GCA_006410615.1). Classification (NCBI taxonomy): domain Eukaryota; kingdom Metazoa; phylum Chordata; class Mammalia; order Artiodactyla; family Bovidae; genus Neotragus; species Neotragus moschatus. The sequence continues at coordinate 1,228,010 of SJYA01001351.1, read as the reverse complement.
CTAAGACAGAATCTTATATAATGTAACATGATCGGGAGAATGACTGTGCCATATTTTATTGACCAGAGGCAAGTCTTGCCCACAAAAAAGGGAAACCAAGAGGTGGGGATTATGGGCTACCCTAGAGACTGTCCCCTGTTTCAGAATCCACTATCAGATGGGCTGGTTAGGTTTGCTTGTTTGTGGACAGAAATTAGACTCCACTTCTAAGGCAGTCCTTGTATAAGTGTACAGTTACTTGTGTCCATGAAACCAAGTTCTTCTCATACAATGTGAGGGGAATTGATGTTTATCTTGTCCCAACCTGGCCCTTGGATATCTTCATTATAAATTCCACACTGTCCTTCTAAATCCTATTCTTGAACAGAGAGGACTACAAGAACTCAGAAGAGGGCAGAAACATGAAAGATGAGAAGAGATACCTGAGGGACCATGTAGACCAGAGCACAACCTCGTCCATCTGTGTTGGACAGTGACTTGATCAAAACATGAACTATTACTGTGTTAAGTGCATTACTATTTTTTTAAAAAACTCTTGTCATCATGGCTTAATACCAGTTTCTTTTTACAAGCTTGGATTCAGAGATGGCCGGGAAAGCTCTCACCTCAAAACTTGTGGGTAGAAATGCCTAAAATTCCATCATCAGGCATTCATTTCTTAAGTGTTATCATTGTCTTGTTTATAGCATCTTTTGAAACAAAAGAATCCCATGAAAGAGAAATACATACATCTTTAAATACCGTGGACCTGACAAGAGAAATGGGATAATAACTCCTGAGAGAAAAGAAGGCAGAAAGACAGACAGATGAAGGGTAGATAGTAATTTATTTTACAGAGGTTTGTTGAGTATCTACTATGTGGCAGGTAATATGCTACTAGGCTTGAAATATAAAGAATACTGTGCCTCAATCCCCAGAGAGTTAACCTTTTAATATTTCAGAGATGAAGCAGCACCTTATACTAAATGTGTACATATGTGTGGTCATGATTCTTTATCCCCCACAAAGTTGTTGTTAAATAAATGTGTGTTTTTATTCATACCATCTCAGGATCAAGGAAACATGCCATGGCTGGAGGCTTTTCATGTGATGTTTCAGTTAATGACACTGTAATAGGATATTATTAACCCCATTTAAGTCTTACTCACCTGTCAACACTCTTCTGGAAAATTTATCTCATCTCACATTAGATCATCTTTCCTTATTAATCACTCTTACAATGGCAAATGTCTTATATCCCCAGGACCTCAAAAAGTTGCCATTATGTTTATATGATTATTAAATTTTCTTTCAGCTTCTTTACCATACTGCAAAATGTACGAGGAAAGGGACCATGGGTGCTTTTGCTCCCTTTTATAATCCATTACGTATAGGACATCATTGATTTATAATCCATGTTTGTTGAATGGATGAATAAACATGTAATCAACTTGTCAAATTTCTAATAGTGTGGGAAAAGGAGGTTATCTCTCAATGACACCTGAATTGGTTCCATGGAGTAACTGTTACTTGACTGCACTTTCCTATAGAACACTAATCATTGACTCAAATCATGGTCTGACCACCCAGACATCATAGAGAAACCCAGGAGAGATCACACTTCCTTTCCTACCCATTCCTTTCATCACTATTATATCTCTTGTAGACAAGTCAGGTTTTAGAGATGGTCTGTAGAGTCAGAGGGTATTTACACAATAGCAGCAACACAAAAAACTTAGAATTAACAACTAGGTATTAAAAGTCTTTCCATCCCTGTACCATAATTTTTCAGTGGCCACTTTCTCTGTAAGTGCTCACCTCTTAAAAAGTAATGTCTCTTCCTAAACATTCCTTCCCCTTGTTTATTTCTCCAGCATATCAATATACCATTTCCTCTATCTCTTCATTTCATTCTATTTTCATTTCTCAAGGCCTCTGTGCTTTGCCTTCTAACTTCCTCAGGGAGATAATTTCCTAAGAAAACTCTGTTATCCACCAAAGGGTAGCTCTGGTGCTGATAATACTTTTATTTCCCCCTTACCCACGTGCATTTTCTCTTTCTACTTCATCAGAGAGTCATTAGGACACTCATGAGTTGCACCGGTATGCCCCTGTGCTCCTCATGATTCATGACTAATTGTGGAGAAACACTTGACAGCCTTAAGACAGATTCCTTGGCTCCATTGCATTACTACTGAATCCAGGTCTCTGAGAATGATCCTAGACTCTCCATTTTAAACAAGCCCCCTATCTTGCCCTCACTATACCACTTCTAAAGGTTTAACTTCTTTTCAACTGTTTCTTTTCTATGAATAAATGAATAAACAGAAATCTCTGTTAAGAATTAAAATAATCTTCCTGGCCTCTGCCAGTCACCACCAGCCTTATTTCTCTCTTTCTATTCAGAGATAAATTTCTCAGGGGCATTGTCTACATTCACTGTCTCAATTTCTGCACATCTCATTCCCTCCTTAGCCCACTGCAGTTTGGCTTTTTGCATGGCTGTGAAAAAATTCTCACCAGAGTCTCTCATCCATTTAAATATTATTTTTCAGTTCACATTTTAATTGATTCTTTAACTTCTTTGCATCTGTGACATCCACTCTTGCCTACTTCTGCTTTACTTATCTGGTCTTCTTGTCTCTGTCTTCTTTATGTTTCTTCTTTCCTTAAGTGGACCTAAAATTTAAGATTTACTAAGGCTCAGTCCTAAACCTCTTTCCATAGCCACTCTGACTAAGGTTAGTTTCTCCAGAATTAGCAGGTAGTATATTTGTTAAGGAGTACTCTTGGGATCCACATCTATGGGTGGGAGATGGATTCCAGGTTTGGTCGAGGGAAGTGTTGATCTGTGATAAAGATCCAATCACAACCTCAATCAACAATATGGGGAACTCTGAAGCTGAAATGGTTTTCAGTGTTTCTGGGTTGGGTCATGATGTCCTGGTCTTTATAATCTCTTGTATATTTCTCGTCCAACCTGGAAATAGATATGACATGACCTTTGGAGATAAAATACTCCTGAGATATCTGACAGATAAGGGCTCTCAGCCAATGGCACTCTGAGCAAGGGAAGCAACTGGTAGTTACATAAAAGAGGACCTCGGGGGCTCATTGCAGTGAATTCCAGATATTTTTTTTTTTTTTTTTTTTGGTCTATTTGCAAGCTCATCTACAATTATTCTTACAGGGAAGAACAAAATCTAACTACATGTTTGGTCTGTTTCTTTAACTTTTGCTTCCTGTTGCTTTTGTTCAGTAAAGGGACACTGTCTCTCCATAATGACCTGCCTTGAGGAATCCTGCCCCTTTGCCTGAATGTTTAACCAAAGTGCCTTTGTTCAGGGAAACATACTGACCTGTGAATGGCTGCAAGAAAAAAATTAACACATTTCATCCCCGGGGCTGGCCATTCCAGGAGATATTTTATTTTTTACTTTACTTCCTCACCTCATCCCCCACCTTTGTTCTGTAAAAGAAACCAACATTCAGACCCTAATAGGATGGTTATTTTGAGCCACTAATCTTCCTTCTTCTTGGTCTGCCAGCTTTCCTAATAAAGTTATATTCCTTACCTCAGTACTTCGGCTCCCAATTTATTGGCCTGTCATGTTGTGAGCCAAGCAAGCTTGGACTCAGTAACATTACCTTTTTGTTGGCCTTGTCTCTGAGCGCTAGCTCTATATTCCCAACTGGCTGCCCAGTATCTACAGTTCGATGTCAAGGGCATCCTCAGCTCCTCACATCCAAACTGGACTCAATGCTGAGTGTATATATCATATTGAGAATTCTATGATGGATCATGTGACAAATAGTGCTACTGGGACGAATATCATTGAGAAGAAGTCTATTTTGAAGCTAAGTGATAGTTTGAGGGTTTGGACTGTCAGTCAGTGTCAGTTTGAAATAACTATTTCTTGTCCTGTATTAATAAACATTATTGTGGGGATTATGCTAGTGATGAAGGCACATGAGATGGTTGGTTTTTTTGTCATTCTTTGTCATTCTTCTCCCCAAACACCATAACTGTTTTTTGTTTTTGTTTTTCTCTTCTCCTTTCTTAGTAGGTGACACCATCACCTGTATCAGCCTAAAAATCATCATTCTCTCTTCCCTGATCTTTTGTCAATTCCCAAGTGGAATAATAACTCACATTATGTTGTTTCGATATTTTGACATCATTTGACTCCATCTCCTGCTTTCTCTTTCCACTGCTCAGTCTTGAGTTCATGTTCTCATTGTTTCATGTCAAGGATAATAAAGTAACGTTCTAATGCGTCTCTTCCCATCACCCTTCTGTCTTTTCAGTTTCAACAATCTTTTCATAACTTAGATTGATCAAATCTCTATTCTGCTTAAGGCCCTGAATAATTTTCTTGTTATTTTAAGATAAGGACTAATATCTTTAACATAAACTGTTGGCTTTCTACATATCTCATCAGAATAAGCTCATGGAAAAGTTTTAGCCACACTGTCCTTCTTAATATTGATTAATTATGTCATGTTCCTTCTAACCTAGGCCCTGGACATGTATTCCCTTTACCTGAACAACACTCTTACCCCACCTCCTATAATTACTTTTGTCTACATATGTAATTCCCAATCAAGCATTAGATTTCACATCAGTAGTTATTTCACTGAGATTTCCCTGAGTTCCCAAAACTGTTCTGAGTTCTGTTATAATGTCTCATAGTACGCTTTTCCACATAAAAAAATTGCGATTGCTTCCAAGTATACATATATTTGTTGGATAATTAGTAGCTTCTTTTTTTCAGTAGAGTATTATTTCCACAAAAGTAAGGACCTTATTTTTGGTATGTGGAAGGAAAACAGCTCAGTTTCCCATATCTAAAGACAAACCAAACAATTCTTGGAATAAATATTCTTCACGGATGGTTTTTCTATAATCATCGAGTAGGTGGAAGATGTTAATGGTTCTCAAGATACTTAAAAACCCATCACTAAATTGCATGGCTGCATGGGGCAGAATGTAGGCGAAGAAATATCACAGAGAAGTAGAAAATGCAAAGCTTCTCACAGAGGCTGGACACAAAGCCTGGTGTGTGGGTGTGAGAAGAGAAGGAAATTACCTGTAATGCCCAAGAATCTAATATTCTCAGATAAAATAAACATTAACACAGTGTAAAGTATCGGGCTATGAATTTTTAAGTTAAAAATTGTTTATATTTCTCCTTCTCTGTCTGACTTACTTCGTATGACATTCTTTTTCTGTGGAATCTAAAAAGAAATGTTATGAATGAATTTACTTACAAAATAGAAACGGACTCACAGATTTAGAGAGTAAACTGTATGATTGTCTGAGGGAAGGTTGAGAAGAAGAGATAGTTAGGGAGTTTGGGATGGACATGTACCCCGTGCTATATTTAAAATGGATAGCCAACAAGAACCTACAGTACAGCACAGGGAACTCTGCTCAATGTTATGTGGCAAGCTGGACGAAAGAGAAGATTGGGGGAAAATGGATGCATGGCTGAATCCTTTTGCTATACCCTGAAACTATCACAACATTGTTAACTGGCTACACCACAATACAAAATAAAAAGTTAAAAAAAAATTAAAAAAAATTATTCACTCAGGGCAAGTATCCTTTTAAAAATCTGCCATGATTATGATTTCCATGTCTTTAATCATTCTTAAATACTTTGACAAAAGTAGAAATATTGTGGTATTGCAATATATTAATGATGGGCATAATCAAATCTAGGAAAAAACAGGAGGTATACTGAATTCAGTAAAAGCTACCATGAAAGAACAGCTGATCTAGAACTGATCTCCCATGGTGAACATCTATAAATTGGAATTATTATAAAAGTAATTGCTTTTGTACATAAGGTCACAAACAGGACTCACTGGTGGCTAAGACAGTAAATAATCTGCCTGTAATGCAGGAGACAGGCTTCCCTTGTGGCTCAGCTGGTAAAGAACCCACCTGCAATGCGGGAGACCTGGGTTCAATTCCTGGGTTGGGAAGATCCCCTGGAGAAGGGAATGGCTACCCACTCCAGTATTCTGGCCTGGAGAATTCCCTGAACTGTATAGTCCATGGGGTTGCAAAGAGTCAGAGAAGACTGAGTGACTTTCACTTATATCTTATACTAATGCAGGAGACATGTGTTCTATCCCTGGGTTGGGAAGATACCCTAGAGAAGAGAATAGGGCTACCCACTCCAGTATTCTTGCCTGGAGAATTCCATGAACAGAGGAGCCTGGCAGGCTGTGGTTCATGAGGTCGCAAAGAGTTCAATAAGACTGACCAACTAATACTTTCACTTTCACAAACAGCAAAGGATTATAATTTTTGAGAAAAGAAACAAATGGAATGAGCCCTATCATCAAAAGGAAAAAAAAATGTAAAAAATATTTTTCAAAAAAATTTTTGTTTTTTTGATGTGGACCATATTTAAAGTCTTTACTGAATTTGAGACAATATTGCTCCTGTCTTATGTTTTGGTTTTTTGGCCACAAGGCATGTGGTATCTTAGCTGCTTGACCTGGGATTAAACCAGCACCCCCTGCATTGGAAGCTGAAGTCTTAACCACTGGACCACCAGGGACATTCCTTTAAAAATGACTTTTGAAAATATTTCTGGACTTTAGGCCAGGACACTGAACTTTTGATGATTCTAGCAATTTCCTTTAATATATATGACAGATAGTTCAAGGAAGACCAAGTGGCTAGAATTTCTGAGGGAAGGATCCAAGATGAGGAAGAAATACATAGAAAGAACTCTGGAAATGTGAATAATTATTTTCATGAAACTTTGGCTGAGGACTTTGCATATGTGTAGTATAAAACCTCAAGGAGTTAGATAAGAACAACTTCTAAAGGAAGAGCAATTACTGGAAATCTTTAAGGTGAACAACTTCCAGACCTTGCATTGGAATAGAGAACATTCAGTTTTTTTTTTTTTCTCTAGCTAAAGTGGGAAGATCTCATTAAATACATAGGGCATTGAGCAGAAACCATAGAATGATGATACATTAACCTCAGGAAATACTATAGACCCACTCTGAACAGGTTGAAAAATAAACCTTGAAAGAATAAACCTAATCTGCAAATAATCTAACTACCTTCTAGGTGACTACAATAAAATCTAGCAGTCAATAATACAAAGTTCATAGCATTCAGTATTCAGTAAAAATTTTTGCTGGTTATGTAAACAAGAAAATATGATCTGAAATCAAGAGAAAAATAAGTCAAGAATTGATGGAGATCATGCAATAAGATCATGACATTAAAAAAACTATCATTAATACACTCTGTATGTTCAAGGAGCTAAAGGAAGATGCCATAAATATGTATGACAAAATTTTTAAAGCAACTACAAAAGTGGCTACTAGAACTCCCACATGAATGAATGAAGAACTCAATATAGAAAGTTTATTCTATGTATAATATAAACTATTAGAAGATAAAAATAAAAATACTATTGTGTGTATGTTTAGTCACTCACATGTCTGACTCTTTGTGACACCATGGCCTATAACCCGCCAGACTCCTCTGTCCATGGAATTCTTCAGGTAAGAATACTGGAGTGGATTGCCATTTCCTACTCCAGGTAATCTTCCTGATCCAAGTATCAAACTCTTGTCCCTCGTATCTCCTGCATTGGGATGTGAATTCTTTACCACTAGAACCATTGGGAAGCCCTAAAAATACTGTTAGTAGCACACATATCATGGTCTAAAATTTGTACAAGACTTGGTAATGAAAATTTCAAAATACTGCTGAGAGAAATTAATAAAAGATTTAAGTATATGGAGAGAGAAACCATGTTTGTGAACTGGAAGACTGTATTATTAGGGTATCAGTTCTCCCCAAATTGATCTGTAGTTTCAATGTAACCTCAGTAATCTCTGCAGGCTTTTAAAATTTACTATTTGTTTTGCAGTATTAGTTTGCCCTTTGATCTGTTAAAAAAAAGAAAACCAACAGAACAAAGACTGTCACTCAGCATCCAGTTATACAAAGGGCTAAACAGAAACTTTCAGCAGAGCCATCAGGGGAACTGAGGATGGTAAAAACAGGACAAGGCATTCTGTGTTTTGGATAAATGACCCCCTAAAGAGTTATCCATATTTCAAGAAGAATTTCAATGATTCCAGATTCTTGCATCTTCCCATAAGAAAAAAAGTACTAAAATGGAAATAACTTGAGATATCTATTTTTTGTATTAGCAATAATCTTTTATCAAAGTGTATGATTGACTACATGTATTTTTAAGCAAAAAAAGATTCATATATATTCTGGCTCCTTCCCTGCCACCCTTACCTTTGTGGATCAGTTCTTCAGAACTACTGAATGGCTACCTCCTGGTCGATAGTCCTCAGTAAGACTCAATAAAATGTAAACTCACAACTCTCATGTGGTGTGTGCTGTGCTTAGTTGCTCAGTGATGTATGAATCTGTGCAACCCCACGGACTGTAGCCTGCCAGGCTTCTCTGTCCATGGGGATTCTCCAGGCAGGAATACTGGAATGGTTTGCCATGCCCTTCTCCATGGGATCTTCCCAACCCAGGGATCAAACCCAGGTCTCCCACATTGCAGGCAGATTCTTTACCGTTTGAGCTACCAAGGAAGGTTGGAACATCTTTCTCATATGGTACATTTTTCTTTAAGTTGACAGATCTCATCTCTGGTGGGTCCAGTGATTTCCAGTTTGTTCAGCTTCTTGTAAGGATGGGAGTGCTAACTTCTAAGCTCGTTTCATGTAAGAAACTGCCCCTGTGTTTTATAATTTATTTGCTAACGAAGATTTCATTTTATACTCTAATTATTTACTATTACTTTTAGAAATGAAAACACTTATCTTGCAGAAGATAAATGTGCTAAATAAATGTGCATAAAAATAAGAATGGGAATTAAAATTTAATTATATAAATTCATTAGTAAGGAGTATTTCGATGAATTATTCATTAGTGATACCATGCAGCTGTGAAAAATATGAGACAGATTTATATGTTGATAAGGTGATAAGAGAAGATCACAAGTTTCATAGTTAAGTAAAAAGAAATGAAGATTTGACAGTATAATTTGCCCCCATTCATGTATTGTATAGGGCCATGTGTCCATTTATCTTTGTAGTAGAAATAATTTTGTCTGAAATAATAAATAAGAAAAGAGTAAAGTGAGTTGCTTTTGAGAACTGAGGCGCTAAGGATTTAAGATTGGATGGAGATTTTTCACAGTATATCCTTTTGTGTCATTTGATTTAAACATATTTCTTTAAAAATACAGTTAATAAAACATTACAAAATGAACTTGCTTAAAGTTCCTTTGAATTTTTTATATAGTGTGTCCATTTGGTTAATGAAACTGGTGCCACTTGTCCTTTCTGGTCTTAAGAAATAAAATAATGGAAACTTTTTTTTTCTATAAAATAGAAAGCATCTGTAAAGTGATCAGAGAGAACAAAACCAATGTTTACAAATAAAAAGAGCTGAGCACAGGTAGTGAGACATTCAAACATAGATATTGAGACATTTTATAGCTTTATGTTCCCAGTTTACTAGCTATCAGAGAGAAATATTTGCCAGCAACAAAGCAGTATTGATTGTAGCAGCTGAAGATAAAAGCTAGCTTGTAGGGAGTAGGTGTTAAATGACAAACATAATTAATTAGGAAACTTTGTCTTCCAGTGAGATATTTGTTTATTAGCCTGTAGCTCATTGTAGTTACTAGTTCTCACAGCCAGACTGCAATAGTAATTTATTGCTTCCATTTTTCAAAATGCTTCTGAACTTTATTCTTTACTGACATCTTTGGTGATCAGAGGTAATAGGTAGTATTATCATTTTCAAAATGCATTTGTAGTAACAGTATCATATTCCATGATATTTCTAAAAGAAGCTTTAGAAATACCCTTCATACCTTAACCTGTAACTTTGCAGCTAACTGGATCCAAATTTCTCACACATAATCTCTCCAAAATATAAAATTCAACAAGAAGTATAATAAAACCATACATGACTCATGATTGCAGGATTTCACTAGTAAGGGACAGAGAATATCATGAACTTCAAGTAACCTCTGAGAAAAATAAACTCTGAATTACAACAGAGCTGCTCGAGAAAGTGGGTAATGGAGGTCTTAAGAGATTGCATCAAAATTTTGATGGAACTGGAAGAGGACAAAGAGGAATTTAGATGAAACACAGAAGAAAATCACCCTAGAAAGAGAAAAGCATCAACACTGAATGATAAAATATATGTGGTAGGAAAAAAAAAAATGGTTCTTAAATGTGTCCATGTGCTAATCACCAGGAATCTGAATCCTTAAAAGTCGCTGAAGTTTGCTATTAGCAAACTGGCTATAGCCAAGACATGGAAGTGACAGAGAAGTGGAGGAAAAAGATGTGGTACAGATATACAATGGACTATTACTCAGCCATAAAAAAGAATAAAATGATGCCATTTGCAGCAACATGAATCGATGTAGAGACTGTTGCACTGAGTTGGGTTAGTCAGATAAAGAATGACAAATATCATTGATATTGCTTTAACTTATATGCAGAGTACATCATGAGAAACGCTGGGCTGGAGGAAGTACAAGCTGGAATCAAGATAGCTGGGAAAAATAGCAATAACCTCAGATATGCAGATAACACCACCCGTATGGGAGAAAGTGAAGAAGAACTAAAGAGCCTCTTGATGAAAGTGAAAGAAGAGAGTGAAAAAGTTGGCATAAAGCTCAACATTCAGAAAACGAAGATCATGGCATCCAGTCTCATTACTTCATGGGAAATAGATGGGGAAACAATGGAAACAGTGTCAGATTTTATTTTTCTGGGCTCCAAAATCACTACAGATGGTGATTGCAGCCATGAAATTAAAAGATGCTTGCTCCTTGGAAGGAAAGTTATGACCAACCTAGATAGCATATTAAAAAAGAGAGACATACTTTGCCAACAAAGGTCCATCTAATCAAGGCTATGGTTTTTCCAGTAATCATGTACGGATGTGAGAGTTAGATTATAAAGAAAGATGAGCACTGAAGAACTGATGCTTTTGAACTGTGGTTTGGAGAAGACTCTTGAGAGTCCCTTGGACTGCAAGGAGATCCAACCAGTCCATTCTAAAGGAGATTAGCCCTTGGTGTTCATTGGAGGGGCTGATGCTGAAACTGAAACTCCAGTACTTTGGCCACCTGATGTGGAGAGGTGACTCATTTGAAAATACCCTGATGCTGGGAAAGTTTGAGGACAGAAGGAAAAGGGGATGGCAGAGGATGAGATCGTTGGATGGCATCACTTACACAATGGACATGGGTTTGGGTGGACTCCAGGAGTTGGTGACAGACAGGGAGGCCTGGCATGCTGCGGTTCATGGGGTTGCAAAGAGTTGAACATGACTGAGCAGCTGAACTGAAATGAATTGAATATATGGAATATAAGAAATAATTGATACAATTGAACTATTATAGAGCAGAAATAGAATCACAGATGTAGAAAACAAACATAATTACCTGTGGGGGAAAGGCAAGTTAAGTTCAGTCTCTTAGTTGTATCCAACTCTTTGCAACCCCATGGACTGCAACACTCCATGTCATGGGAGTCAACTCAAATTTTTATATTTTCAATATTGAGATTTTCCTAGGAATTTCACAAGCATGGATGTGTATTTGTGGGTCCCCTGAGTCCCGATAGGTCATCTTTTCAGGTCCAAAGTGGCCCAGTACTGTGATGTTGGAGAAGACTCTCGAGAGTCCCCTGAACTGAAAGGAGATCTAACCAGTCCATCCTAAAGACATTGGTCCTGAATATTCATTGGAAGGACTGATGTTGAGCTGAAATTCCAATACTTTGGCCACCTGATGTGAAGAGATGACTCATTTGGAAAGATTGAAGGCAGGAGGACAAGGGGATGACAGAAGTTGAGATGGTTGGATGGCATCATCGATTCAATGGACATGAGTTTGGGTAAACTCCTGGAGTTGGTGATGGACAGGAAGGCTTGGTGTGCCATAGTCCATGTGGTTGCAAAGAGTCAGACACGACTGAGCGACTGAACTGAACTGAGGGAAACCACTAGACCATTCAGGTATGACCTAAATCAAATCCCTCATGATTATACAGTAGAAGTGACAAATAGATTCAAGGGATTAGTTCTGATAGACAGAAGGCCTGAAGAACTATGGATGGAGGTTTGTGAAATTTTGCAGAAGGCAGTGATCAAGACCATCCTCAAGAAAAAGAAGTATGAAACGGCAAAATGGTTGTCTGAGGAGCCCTTCCCTATAGCTGAGAAAAGAAAAGGCAAAGGAGATAAGGAGAGGTATACTTATTTGAATGCAGAGTTCCAAAGAATAGCAATGAGAGATAAGAAAGCCTTTCTCTGTGATCAATGCAAAGAGATAGAGGGAGAAAGGCAAGAGAAGGATCAATTGGGCAACTGGGATCAACATATACATACTACTATATATAAAAGAGTGAATTAGATTTTAAAAGAGTTTGGTCCTGATGGCTGGGCGGGCCAGCGTGCTCAGTGTGGCCGAGAGGAGCCACCCCACTTCTGAGGTCAGGGGCAGTGGCTGAGAGTGCCAGGCTGCGACAGTACAGGAACAGCTGAGAGGAGCCACCCCACTTCCCACTCAGCACGGCCGAGAGGAGCTATCCCACATCAGAGGACAGAGACAGTGGATGAGAGTGCCGGGCTGCAATGGCATAGGAACAGCTGAGAGGAGCCACCTCGCATCCGAGGTCAGGGTTGGAGGCCGGGAGGAGCCACCCCGTGTCCCAGGCCAGGGTCTGGGGCTGGGAAGAGCTGCTGATTGATTAGCACTCAGTACTGGTGGCTGCGATGACCGTCGCACTCAGCGTGGCCGAGAGAAATTACCCCATGTCCAAGGTCAGGGCCAGTGGCCAAGAGTGCCGGGCTGTGATGGCACAGGAATAGCCGGGAGGAGCCACCCCACAGCCGAGGTCAGGATCGGGGACTGGGAGGATCAACCCCCATCCAAGGAGCGGTGGCTGCGCTGGCGCGGGAGGGTCTGGAGGAGCTGTCCCACGTTGAGAGTCAGGAGGGGCAGTGGTGAGGAGACACCCTTCCTCCAGGGTGGGGAGCAGAGGCTGCGCTTTGCTGGGGCAGCCATGAAGAGATACCCCACGATCAAGAGAGAAGAAATCCAGCTCCACCCACCAGAACTCCAAAACAAGCCTCNTCAGTGGATTCGGCTGTGTCCATGAGGCCCAGTCTCCTTCGTTCTCGGTCAATTAAATAGGCTGTGTCCCTGAGGCCAGTCTCCGTGCTTAATTGTGATTAATTGTGCTTAATTGGCTGTGTCCTTGAGGCCAGTCTCCATCTCTCCACCAACGCCGTTCATCCCGCCAACCCCTGGACCCCCGCGGAGGCTGGACTCCCCCCCGCCCACTCAATATTTTCTTTTGTCAATTGGCTATGGTAATATCTATCTCAGAACTTATCTAAGGATTAAACAAAATACATGGATAGAAACAGCCTGAAGCATAGTAAATGCTGAATAAATGTTAATTAATTTTGAATTGAATCAGTGTTTGGCTTCAGATCTGCATCTTTCTGCTTGCTCCATTAGGTACTTTATTTCTGTTAAAGTCACCGTACAGGTGAACAGAAACAAATGTACACACTGGGAATCATCTTGGGGTAAGAACCACCAGCATCTGCTTTCTGGTTAGACAAATGTGATTGGAAAAAATAAAAGCATACCAAATTTCCTTAAGACTGAAACACTGCTGTTGCAGCAACTCAACTGAGAAAGCCAACCTTTCAAGTAAAGTGGTGTCAAAATAAAACTGAGCACAGCTCTATTCCTCTGCAACAGGAATTACAAGCAGGAAATACAAGAAGGCCACTGTTTGGCATGGAGCATTACTATGCTTTTTACCTGAGAAATCTTGTAAAGTTTAAAACTCTGGATGAGAATGTGTCTCCATGCATAACTCATCACTCCCCAGGGGACCAGTTTTCCAAGCTCTGGCAAAGATGATGGAGATCAGAGCACCTGCTCGCAGATTTAGCCTTGACATTGCTATGTCCCCTGGCAACGGGGCTTCCCTTAGGTGGCTCAGACAGTAAAGAATCTGCCTGTAATGCAGGAGACCTGAGTTCTATCCCTGGGTTGGGAAGATCCCAGGAGAAGGAAATGGCAACCTACTCCAAGGTTGCCTGGAGTATTCTTGCCTGGAGAATCCCATAGACAGAGGAGCATGGTGGGCTACAGTCCATGGGGTCGTAAAGAGTCAGACATGACTGAATGACTAACACTTTCACTTTCATTGCCATGTCTCCAGGTGACTTTTTAAGCTCTGGTCAAATTTTGCTGTGGCTGAACCAGGGTAAAACATGAAACAGCAAAGAAAATAAAACACAACCTAAGCACAGTCTTTTGAGGATGGAGTTATTATGGATGTTATTGGGGATGGAATTATAGTGGAGGAGCGATTAGGAACCAGCATTTCCACTCAGTGGAGATCAGTAAGGAACTTGTCAAGTGCCCATGAGAGAAGCCCAGTGTGGAGCAAAACAGTTTAAAAGGCAGGGAGAGAATTTGTTGTTTGCTGAAATGATATGACAGGGTCAGAGCAGGAGGCAGAGACACTGCTCATCCAAAGACAGTTGTAACTTCCTGAAACTCACTCTAATCCTCTCTTCCTACTCCTCTTCTACTTAGGAAACACTTAACTGTTACAGGAACCATTGCTTTTCAGTGGCTTGGGAAAACAATCTGATCAGCCTCACTCTATCCCTTCTTTATTTATGTATGCACCATCCACTCATTGACACAATTTTTACTGAGAGCCAACTCTTATGGCAGAAAGTGAAGAAGAACCAAAGAAGCTTCTTGATGAAAGTGAGAGGAGAGTGAAAAAGTTGGCTTAAAGCTCCACATTCAGAAAACTAAGATCATGGTATCTGGTCCCATCACTTCATGGCAAATAGACGGAGAAATAGTGGAAACAGTGGCAGACTTTATTTTGTTGGGCTCCAAAATCACTGCAGATGGTGACTGCAGCCATGAAATTAAAAGACGCTTGCTCCTTGGAAGAAAGGCTATGACCTTCCTAGACAGCATATTAAAAAGCAGAGACATAGCTTTGCCAACAAAGGTCCATCTAGTCAAGGCTATGGTTTTTCCAATAGTCATGTATGGATGTCAGAGTTGGACTATAAAGAAAGCTGAGTGCTAAAGAATTGAGGCTTTTGAACTGTGGTGTTGGAGAAGACTTCTGAGAGTCCCTTGGACTGCAAGGAGATTCAACCAGTCTATTCTAAAGGAGATCAGTCCTAGGTGTTCATTGGAAAGACTGATGTTGAAGCTGAAACTCCAGTGCTTTGGCCACCTGATGCGAAGAGCTGACTCATTTGAAATGACCCTGATGCTGGGAAAGATTGAAGGCAGGAGGAGAAGGGGATGACAGAGGATGAGATGGCTAGATGCCATCACCGACTCAATGGACATGAGTTTGGGTAAACTCCGGGAGTTGGTGATGGACAGGGAAGCTGGGCATGCTGTAGTCCATGGGGTCACAGAGAGTCGGACACAAGTGAACTGAACTGAATGACTGCAAAGAGCCCATCTGGAGATTTTAATATNTAGATGCCATCACCGACTCAATGGACATGAGTTTGGGTAAACTCCGGGAGTTGGTGATGGACAGGGAAGCTGGGCATGCTGTAGTCCATGGGGTCACAGAGAGTCGGACACAAGTGAACTGAACTGAATGACTGCAAAGAGCCCATCTGGAGATTTTAATATGAATCAAATATGTGTTCTGTCTTTTAGGAGCTCACAGTCTAGTGAGGGAAATAATGGTTTGAGTATCAAGTACAACAAGAAGAAAACTATTGATAACCTTAGGAGAGGGTAGAAGCAGGTTGCCTGGTTATTAGTAAGAATGGGTGGTCCATAATATATAGGACTTAATGCTGCCCTCTCTCTGTCCTGCAGGGTTAAAGGTCTCAGTCCTCCCCATCCATCCACAGGGCCCTCCAGGATGCCTCTTGCCTGAATGAGCTCTGCACAATGCCCTGTTTTCCTGAGTCGCCAGTCCTTTCAAGACTGCCCATCTATCCAAAGTCCAAATCAAAAGTTGGTTCACAAGGACCTGAGAGTCCCTGTAGGAACATTCTACAAGAGACGTTGGCGTTGGTAAGAATTGACCTGCATGTCCTTAAGCCTGTTCAGTACTCTAATTCTATGAATTTATGATGAGTCTGAAATGGTTTCTTAAAGAAGCAGATGGAATTGCATATAGAGCTGCAGGGTGGAAAAGATTTAAAAATTTCTTCTCTCTCCCTCTGTCTACTGCTTTTGTGTGGCCTCTGAACGACCTGCAGGTGGTACCCAGATAGGATGTACATATCATGTAGGGCCCAGGAGAGCTCTTTCTCAGCAGAGCCTGTGAATGGAATAAACCGAATAGGAGACATCTGCGGCTGGGCCAGGGTGAGCCTGGACCTGTCTGCAGGGCTGTTGATACACAATGATGACTCAGAATAGAAGGCCCCCTCCCGACTCAGAAGCTGCAGTCAGAGAGGAAGCAGGGGACTGGAGGCGGCTTCCCAGAGCCATTCTTTGTAGGATGATGGGTATTGCAGCTGCCCCAGCCTCTGACTCATTCATCTCCAACAGGCAGGTCTGAGCCGAGGGCTCTTTGAGCACTAAGAAGGAAAACAAATCAACAGTACACTGCTGTTAAGATGTATATAGGTTTGGAGACTTGGCTGCCTGTAAGAAAGAATAGGGAAGTTTAAAAAAGTACCAATGTTCAGCTCCCACCCTGAACAGTTGGACTTGGGCATTTGTGACTCCTCAAAGTTCTGCAAGGGATAATAATGAGTGGGAAAGAATGAGAAAACTGAAGTTATTGCAAAGTGATTCAAACCTAGGATAACTAGTGAGTGATAGGCTGTAAAGTTTGTTCTTTTTTATTCACAAAACCTCACACCTGGATGATCTCTCGTATGCAATTCAATTTGACCCTCAAAACACCCAAGAGGAAAGCAGAGGAACTATTAACCCTGTCTTGCCTGTAAGAGCATGGCTGTCCAGAGTCAGAAAGTGATCTCCCGAGATCCTAAAGAATTGATGAGACCAGCAATCAAACCTAGATGTTTTGGTTTGTAAGCCAGAGTTCCTTCTCATTTACTACCTAGAAGTTATTTTCTCAGAACTCTGAGTGCCCTGGCCTTCTGTGCTAGGAATTTTTTCCAGCTTACTTCTATTTTCACCTCTGCTCCTGGGAAAATTGATATATTCTTGGGGAAAGGGAATACAGATCAATGTAGTATAATGTGGCCAAGCCGGGGTTATCTTCTGGGGTAATCAAGCATTTGAAACAATGCCATTTGCTTGTTTCAGGCATAGCTTATGGAAGAGTGATCCTCAACCTTGCCTGCATATCAGCCATGCTGGGAATTTTTTAAACTCTCAAAGCCAAAATCATACCCAAGACTAATTAAATCAGAATCTCTGGTAGGGTGGGGAGCAGTCTGAGTATTTTCAAAGCTTTTCTATGATTCCAGCATGCAGCCAATATGATGAAGCTTTATAAGACTGAAACAGAGAGATAATCTGTGAACATTTGCAGAGGATTTTGCTCTAGAATATCATTCAGATGCTTATTTAGCATTGTATACAGAGGAACCTGGTGGGCTAAAGTCCATAGAGTCACAAAGAGTTGAACATGATTGATGTGACTTAGCACGCACTCATGTGTGGATAAACAAGCTCCTACAGGTGACTTCTCTCAGTTCAGTTCAGTCACTCAGTCGTGTCTGACTCTTTGCCACCCCATGAATCACAGCACGCCAGGCCTCCCTGTCCACCCCTGACTCCCAGAGTTCACTCAGACTCACATCCATCGAATCAGTGATGCCATCCAGCCATCTCATCCTCTGTCGTCCCCTTCTCCTCCTGCCCTCAATCCCTCCCAGCATCAGAGTCTTTTCCAATGAGTCAACTCTTCGCATGAGGTGGCCAAAGTACTGGAGTTTCAGCTTCAGCATCATTCCTTCCAAAGAAATCCCAGGGCTGATCCCCTTCAGAATGGACTGGTTGGATCTCCTTGCAATCCAAGGGACTCTCAAGAGTCTTCTCCAACACCACAGTTCAAAAGCATCAATTCTTCGGTGCTCAGCCTTCTTCACAGTCCAACTCTCACATCCATACATGACCACTGGAAAAATCATAGCCTTGACTAGATGGACCTTTGTTGGCAAAGTAATGTCTCTGCTCTTCAATATGCTATCTAGGTTGGTCATAACTTTCCTTCCAAGGAGCAAGCGTCTTCTAATTTCATGGCTGCAATCACCATCTGCAGTGATTTTGGAACCCCCAAAATAAAGTCTGACACTGTCTCCACTGTTTCCCCATCTATTTCCCATGAAGTGATGGGACCAGATGTCATGATCTTTGGTTTCTGAATGTTGAGCTTTAAGCCAACTTTTTCACTCTCCTCTTGACTTCTTTATTTCCATATGGTTTTAATTATTCATAATCTGACACGGGGTTCTCTTTCATGTTGGTACTTCATCTCTGTATCTCCAACAATGCAGCTTTAATCTGTTGGGATGCCTGCATTTGTAAGAAATAGATAACCTACCTCTAAATGTCTTAAACAAGAAGCATTTGTTATTCTACATCACAAGTAGGGCAGCTTCATAGCTGGCTAACTCAGTTTCTCAATGACATTAGCAAAGACCCAAGTTCTTTTCACCTCTGATTTGTCTTCCTTCACGTGTTGATTTTGTTCTTAAACTTGAGCCTCATGGTCAAAAAATAGATGCCACTATTCCAGACATTACAACAATGTCTGATTGAAGAAAAATATTTTTGTTTGCTTTTAAGACCAATGAAATTTTTTCTAGAAACTTCTCAAAAAGTTTTTTTCAAATATCTCATTGACCAGAATTGGATCACACATATACCACTGCAAATGGCAAGGAAACTGATGTTTGCCTAATTGGCATAGACTCATCCAAAATATTACCTCATCTGGGATAGAATCATTTTCCCCTAAGCAGTGGCTCCCTGAACAAAACTGGGGTTCTTTTGGCCAGGAAGATGAATGAGGTAGTGGTTTGTCCAGAAGCCACTCATGTCTGATGAAATATAAGGAGTTGGATTTGGACTTAAAAGACAAATCTCAATGCTTGCACTCACAATTTTTGTGACTTTGAATAAGTCATAGCCTCTTTGAGCCTCAGTTTTCTCATCTATCAAATGGAGGCAATAGTGACTATATGACAGGATGGCTGAGAGGATAAAATGTATGAATGTGCTCAGAAATCAGAAGACAGTACCTGAAATATGTGTTGATACCCTCCTTCCCTTCCTCTTGATACTTCTCCCTTCAGTCATTACCAACCAGTTAAATACCAGTTAAATAGTGAGCCTACAGGTAGAAAAACTTGGTTGGAAAAGGTATAGAGAGAAATAGGAGACAAAGCAGATGAGAAGGTCATGAACATTCTAAAGGGTATGTGAGACTTTTTTGCCTTCCAGATTCTCATCAGGATTTATTATGCTTTATTTACTAACTTAAAATGGACATCATGCTTGAGAAGGATTTTTAGAAACAAATGCTTGAAAGAGAAATATTTCCCAAGACGTGGTAACTGTAGAATGAGACTGAACAGAGTTGCTTGTATCTGTCTCCATCTTTGTGAAGGGGATGATAGCCTATTTATACATACATGTGGATAGAAATACCAAAATGATTCACCTTGTTTTCTGTTGCACATACTTTTGAGTCCCTGGGCAGCTGGAGAAGGGAGTGTTCCTGGAAATCTTGGCAGCCTAATCTCAAGGCATTGGAATATCTCTATGATTCATCCTCAAGGCTCTTCTTACAGGAGGTGAATTCGGTTGATAGACATTCACTGAGACAAACTGTATCACCATCTAAAGTCCTAGCTCTGTTAATTTCTTCTAACTGATACCTTGAGATGTTTACTAAAATCAAATCCCTCAACTTTAAGAGATACCTAAGAGCGCACAACTGGACTGTAAGGCAACATTGGGTGGAAGAAGTGTTTCTGAATGTTTTATCTGCCCTCCTCAGCTTCCTTGAAATGAGTCCTTCCTGTTTCTTCTTTCTCCTCATTCTCCTCTCTCTCTCTTTTCTTACTCACTTTCTTCAGAATCTGACCAGGGAAAAGATCTCATACTAACCATTTATACTTCAATGGAAATGTAAATTCATGTGTTCCTAGTTATGATAGAGATCCTCACTTTATATTTGAGTTATTATTTTGTACCCAGAGACATCCCATGTAACATATTTTGAGGGGAAGAAATGGAAAGCTTGCAACACAGGTAGACACCATTTTCAAGCTCGGTCTGTCCTTCGTATCCATTATTCTGATATTGCCTTCAAAAAAGGTTATTTTAGGATGAAAGCCTGGAATTGAAAAGCTGGAGTCATGGATGTTGGCAGAAAGTGGGCATGTTGAAGGGACTCCTGGGTCAAGCATGAAGCAAAGTTGAGTAACCATATTACCTGTACTCTCCAACACCAAACCAAAGACAGCCAAAAGAAAATCTGAAAGGTAGAGGTCACATAAAGTAGCATTAGAAAAGTCAAGGACTAAATGAAGTAGATGTAGATATCCAAGTGTATAGAATATTGTCCAGAGGCTAAGATGACTAATTATACATCAGGCTACAAATTC
Source organism: Neotragus moschatus (assembly GCA_006410615.1). Taxonomy (NCBI): domain Eukaryota; kingdom Metazoa; phylum Chordata; class Mammalia; order Artiodactyla; family Bovidae; genus Neotragus; species Neotragus moschatus. Next base: position 1,207,357 of record SJYA01001351.1, on the reverse strand, counting down.
CTCTTTAGAGTCACTGCTTGTCTATATCTGTGCTTGGAAAACAGAGTCTCACATTTAGATTCTTACCTTGATAATTCTTATTTATCATCCAATAGATGCTTTCAATACCATTCTGAAACCATGTAACTCAAACTCAAACTCAGACTTGAACCCTTGGTCTTTTAACTGAGATCACACATGTGGTCTCAGAACTTAATGAAACTAAGGTCCTTGATATCTCATCACTGAAAGAATTCAGTGAGAGACAAAGTGATAGGTAAGAAGTGGGTTTATTTAGAGAGAAACATATTCCACAGACAGAGTGTAGGCCATCTCAGATGGTAACAGTGGCCTTGAAACATGGCATGGTTGGTGTTTATGGGCGGGGTAATTTCAGAGGCTAATGAGTGGGAGGATTTATCCAACTGTTTGGGGTAAGAGGTGGAGATTTCCAGGAATTGGGCCACTGCCCACTTTTTGGTCTTTGATGGTTAGCCTCAGAACTGTAATGGGCTGATGGGAGTCTAATTTAGCTTGTTACTGGAAGTCAACTTGTCCATCATCTTGGACTTATTTGGTTCTAGTCAGTTGATGTCATATGTCCTTGGGCTATGTCATTCTTTTAAAGGTTGTGCCCTGCTCATTTCCCTCCTCTTTCAGTTTTTTTAAAGTAGGCTATACTCTAACTAGGCTTCACTGGTGGCCCAGTGGTAAAGAATTTGTCTGACATTCAGTATCACTCTAATCCAAGTCTATGCCCCAACCACTAATACTGAAGAAGCTGAAGTTGAATGGTTCTATGAAGACCTAGAAAACCTTCTATAACTTACATCAAAAAAGGATGTTCTTTTCATCACAAGGTACTGGAATGCAAAAGTAGGAAGTCAAGAGATACCTGCAGTAACAGGCAAGTTTGTCCTTGAAGTACAAAATGAAGCAGGGCAAAGGCTAATAGAGTTTTGCCAAGAGAACACACTGATCATAGAAAACACCGTCTTCTCAACAACACAAGAGATGACTCTATACATGGCCATCATCAGATGGTCAATACCGAAATCAGAGTAACTATATTCTTTGCAGGTGAAGATAGAGAAGCTCTATACTGTCAGCAAAAACAAGAACAGCAGCTAACTGTGCCTCAGATCATGAACTCCTTATTGTCAAATTCAGACTTAAATTGAAGAAAGTAGGGAAAACCACTAGATCTTTCATGAATGACCTAAATCAAATCCCTTAGTATTATTCAGTGGAAGTGACAAATAGATTCAAGGGATTAGATCTGATAGACAGAGTGCCTGAACAACTATGGACAGAGGTTCATGACGTTGTACAGGAGGCAGTGATCAAGACCATCCCAAAGAAAAAGAAAAAAGGCAAAATGGTTGTCATACAAGGCCTTACAAGTAGTTGAGAAAAGAAGAGCCACTAAAGGGGAAGGAGAAAAGGATATACGCATCTGAATACAGAATTTCAAAGAATAGCAAGGAGAGATAAAGAAAGCCTTCCTCAGTGATCAGTGCAAAGGAATAGAGGAAAACTATAGGATGAGAAAGATTAGAGATCTCTTCAAGAAAATTAAGTTCAGTTCAATTACTCAGTCGTGTCTGACTCTTTGCCACCCCATGAATCACAGCACGCCAGGCCTCCCTGTCCATCACCAACTCCCAGAGTTCACTCAGACTCACCTCCATTCAGTCAGTGATGCCATCCAACCATCTCATCCTCTGTCATCCCCTTCTCCTCCTGCCCCCAATCCCTCCCAGCATCACAGTCTTTCCCAATGAATCAACTCTTTGCATAAGGTGGCCAAAGTACTGGAGCTTCAGCTTTAGCATCATTCCTTCCAAAGAAATCCCAGGACTGATCTCCTTCAGAATGGACTAGTTGGATCTCCTTGAAGTCCAAGGGACTCTCAAGAGTCTTCTCCAACACCACAGTTCAAATGCATTAATTCTTCAGCGCTTGGCCTTCTTCACAGTCCAACTCTCAAATCCATACATGACTACTGGAAAAACCATAGCCTTGACTAGACGGACCTTAGTCGGCAAAGTAATATCTCTGCTTTTGAATATGCTATCTAGGTTGGTCATAAATTTTCTTCCAAAGAGTAAGCGTCTTTTGATTTCATAGCTTCAGTCACCATCTGCAGTGATTTTGGAGCCCAGAAAAATAAAGTTTGACACTGTTTCCACTGTTTCCCCATCTATTTCCCATGAAGTGATGGGACAGATGCCATGATTATCGTTTTCTGAATGTTGAGCTTTAAGCCAACTTTTTCACTCTCCTCTTTCACTTTCAGCAAGAAGCTCCTTAGTTCCTCTTCACTTTCTGCCATAGGGTGGTGTAATCTGCATATCTGAGGTTATTGATATT